>WOGM01001145.1:0-10461 GCA_015342125.1 Leptinotarsa haldemani | reverse complement strand
TACTGACGTATACATTTTTAAATAAAGGAAAACTAAACAAAAACAGTGAGTACCACAGATACGATACGAGAAAGAAAAATGACTTTCACTTACATCCCATACTCAGATCACATCACAAAAAATCACCTCTGTATGCAGGGGCATATTTATTCAACTTATTGCCTGAAAGCATGAAATCGGAAACAAAAATAAAAACTTTTAAACATACACTGAAAAAGTTCTTAATCCAAGGAGCATTTTATACAAAAGTGTGGCTGATTCATTTTCATCTATGTAGTATGCTTTATATGTACTGTTTTTTAATATGTATCCATCCAATATGTTTTAACTTTTATGTGAAATTGACTATTGTTAATGAGTTTGTACTTGTTATTTGTTTTTCATTTATTTTTGACATATCTCATGTTGTAAGAACAACCTAAAGAGACAAATATATTATCTATCTAACTATCTATCTATTAGTATAAAGATAACAATCTTTTCGATTTTACAACTCAAATCAATATTCCCAATTTTCTCACCATTAAAACAGAATCAAAAACTGTTAATTTTCTTAAGAAACCATGGTTTTGGAGGTGGTTAAAAAATGTTTATCAAGGTTCCGATATTTCACCTATCAAATCAATACAAATCAATGGTTCTGTACAACTTACTGCGGATGATTTGAATTTCGAACGTTTCTGACTATCATTACCAAACACCATTAAAAAAGAATTATGTTAAAAAATGAGGCCTTCAAATGTGCTTCAAAACTGTTAATCGATACCATTCCTCACGTATTGAGAAAATTATTATCGGCCTAGTAATATGCCCAAAACACATTTATGGAAATTTTTCCATTATAATCTGACCATTACTAGGTCTTCTCGTAAACCTAGACTTACACATGACTTCACTTGAGTCACAATTGACTTTGATGTCTGTCAATACTGATTTCTCTGAATTTTGGGTTGTTTTGGGTATCTAATTGCTTTGCAGTCGAAGCTGCAGAGAATAACATGAACTAATTTCCCATTAGCAACGATTTCTCACTTTTGCCTGGATTATATGAATAAAACATTTCTAGTTTTTCAGAAATGACGTGCCAATAGAAATAAACAAACTAACAAGTCGTATGTAAATTCAGTTGTGGTTTGAATAATTTATTGTGTACATTGATATATAATTCCACAATTCGATTTTTACAATTTTCATAGAAATGCAGGCGGAAGTGATTCTGGTTTTATTGTTTTATAAAGATAGGTGAGGTTTTGATTCATGATACCTATACGAGATTGGATTTGAAATTGTTCAAAGGAAAACGAAACAATATGAGAAAATTAATGGGTTTGTAAGAGGTCTACAACGTTGGTGTTTCCCAGGGATCCAAATTGTTCCCAACCCTCTTTTTATTGTATATCAACGACCTATTGGATAAACCAAAAATCCAATTTATTGCTTTGCTGACGACAGACAGCACACTTGTCTCGTCAATCCATTTGGATTCCAGAATATTGGCTGTGGATGCACATCTTCTACGGCAGCAGGAGATTGCATATCATGATGAGGATCTAGAAATGATTTCGCATTGGGGTGAAAGTAACTAGGTTGAATTCAACGCCACAAAAACCCAGGCATTGGTTTTTTCCAAAAAGATAAATGTCTCCGAGCCGGATATAACAATGCTAAGACAGCAACTCCGTTTTCTGCTTCGATAAGTTTGTTGGAGGTTGAAATGGACACCATTGTACACATCTCAGTAACTTTTGATGCTTTATAACGTTGAGATCAGACCTTCTATAGAGTAGAACATCTCTTGCAACCTTGATACTCTGGAACATCGAAGAAAGGTATGGATGGCCGTTGCTTGTAGAACTTTTGGTCTCCATGCAATGGCTCCGTACGTTAACATAGGTCTTATTATTGCAGTGTAGTTCCAGGTGACCACACGGGGTGAAAGAGCCCATGCGCGTCTCAATGTCCTCTGACATTTGCCACATTTGATTGTACCACAAGCGGTACATATCAGAAATACGCGACAGACTGTGGCTGTTCATCGTTTTGAGGTTCAACTCAGTACACCTCGAACTTCACTGTTCAAGAAGTCTTCCATTTGGAGAACTGCGTTCATGTGGACTAAACTTCCTTTGTGTCCTCAAAAAATGTCCACATGAATAATGCCAAATACTATGTTAAGAGGCTAATACAACTGAATTTTCGAATTTGATCTTCACAAGAAGAATGAACCTCAAGGTGTCTTGAAGTGATTGAGGTAGACACCTACACATTGAATCTAACACATACGTTTTTCACTCAAGTACTAAAAGTCTAAGTTCCTCATTATGTTAAGCAAATGAATTTCCATCTATGCCCTACAGTATTTCATGGTTGAATAATCCAGGATTTTCATTGTAGAAACATTTGTTGAACATCTTTTTGATATCACTGACCTGCTTAACAACTGTACGCAAGACACAATTCATCTACCCAATTCGTTGGAGAAATCAGAATTAACTTGTCTCATTGAAGAGAGGATGTCAACAAAAAACTTTGTACATGATCAGCAAACTGTAACAAATCATCTATCTTCAAAAAAAGGTATCACGATTCCAATGTAGGTCTTTTAATATAACAGGCTATTTCCTCCAGTAATGTTTCCACACCAGACATTTTGGACGATTTTTCTTGAAGTGGCAAAGGTATTTGTTTTGAGTTTAGCACTTCCACCTTGCTGAAATGTTTTCCATGAATCCGGGAAGACCACGGAGAAGACACATCTAGTGTTGTGATTTTGATGACAGAATTGGTTTTATCTAGTTCCTCATTTCGAAATAATTGAATCTCATTATAACGATAGTCCCTAGAAACGAAACTGGTCTGCTTCACAGCTGCATCCACAACACCATTTATTCACTTGACCCGTTGGAGACATCATCTAGTGTCTGTCAAATGAAGAATTTCAACCTACAGTTTACTACAGGATTTCAAAAACTATAACAATTACCAAATGTACTATTTCTTAGTTTCACTTTACTGGAGGTATGTACTGCTATTTGGCGGTAATGATCATTTAGAATTCAAAATTATGTGAAATTCTTCTTCTTCCTCTTTTATTCATGAGCTCAATATTCAGGTCATTAACCCAGCTCCGACAAAACTTACATTTTGACCTGGAGGGGTAAGAAATATCGGTATAAAGGTGAAATCCAGAAACTGAAGGAAACTAATCTTGGGTATTTATATTACGTAATAAACGGACTCGCCAGGAACCGGTTCGCAAGCAAGCAGCGCTAGAGAACTCCGTACGAGCTTTTTTGTTCGATTTTTGTGGCAACTCCAACAACAAATAATTAAGTCTCCCAGCTCATTTGGGCTAGAAATATTTCAATCGATGAGATGGTGGGAAAAGTTGGTAACATGATTAACTAGAAGGCGTGCACACACGTGTAATGGTTTTATATACCTTCTCATTTATTCTGGTCAATTTGTTTCACAATTGATATCGTAGCAGCTCGGGATTTTATTGGGGGCAGACGGCCTTAAAGCTCGTTTTACGGAGATTGTAAAAAAGTTTCTGACGAGAGATTGTAAATCAACTGACACCTGTCCTATAAAACTATAAAAGCTCACACACTTCCGTCAGTATTTTTATTGGTATCAAGTCTTGAAGTTGTGTATTCATCGGGGGTTATGATATAATAATAATAATAGTAGGGTACATGCTATTTATATAATGTACTATCGATTCTGAATACGTTACAGGAAGTATAACCTTTGACATCATTACCGGTCTTTTTGGATATAACACCCTACTATTTTGGGAAATAGCAGAAAAAGTTTTTCAAGAAAAAATTTATGCATACCAAAGTTTTCTCAGAATAATATACGAATCATAGATATATAGTTTTCTGGAATAATATACGAAGCATGGATGTAATGAAATAACGTTAATCTGCAGCTACTATATACACTACAAAAACAAGCATGTAAATAAATATTTCTCCACTGACTCGGTCTTTGAATTCGTCTCTGACAATTTGTAGCACATGAGTTCAACATTTCTTGCCTGACTTGTATTTTCAAGCCACGGAGATTGTCAGATCTTTCTGCATAGTCCTGGTTTTGAACAACTTTATGAGAAAAGTCTAGTAGGCTGAGATCAGGCGATATACTGGCCCATTTCACTATTCTTCTTCCTTCTATTCACCGATCTGCAAAGGTTATGTTCAAAAAATGTGACAGTGCAGCTTTCCTTTTGAAACCAGATGTTCCATTCCAGAAGTTTCATTTGGCCACATTCCCTTTAATCTACGACCGTAAAAGCCTATGTTCTTATTTAATATTGACAATACTTTCTATTATACAACATATACATATACAGTACAAAGTCCATGCTCTGCCCATGCCCTGCTGTTGTCCTTTCTATGTCCTGTCAATGTCCTGTTCATGTCCTGTTCATTTTCTGACCATGTCCTGTCCATGTCCCGTCCATGTCCTTTCCCTATCCTGTTTATGTCCTGTCCATGTTCTTGAAATGTCCTCTCCATATTCTATCAATATCAAGTCCCGTCCATGTCCTGTCCATTATATTGACAATAGTTTCTATTATACAATACTATTATCATACATGAATATACATAAATTAGCTTGAAGTTATATTCACTATAGTAAATGTCCACGTCCTCTCCATGTCTTGTCCGTGTCCTGTCCATGTCCTGTCCATGTCCTGTCTATGTCCTGTCAATGTTCTGTCCATGTCCTGTCCATATCCTGTCCATATACTGTCCATGTTCTGTCTATGTCCTGCCCATGTCCTGTCCATGTCCTGTCCACGTCCTGTCCATGTCCTGTCCATGTCATGTCAATGTCCTGTCCTGTCCATGTCTCGTCCATATCCTGCCCATGTCCTGTCCATGTCCTGTCCTGTTTATGTGCTGTCCATGTCCTTTCCATGTTCTTTTTTTTCATATCCTGTTTATGGCCTATCCATGTCCTGTCAATGTCTTGTCCATGTAATTTCTGTATCCTGCTTATGTCCTTTCTGTATCCTGTTTATGTCCTTTCTGTATCCTGTTTATGTCCATTCTGTATCCTGTGTATGTTCTGCCCATGTCCTCGCAATATCCTATACTGCCCATATCCTGTCCAGAATTTTTTTCTCAAGAACTGACTCACTTTAGTATATTTCCTCAAGCAGCGTGGTAATAAATTATTCGCAAGTCGCTGTTCTGTTGGCGTACACTCGCATTTACTTGATTTCATTTTACTTTTGAATTGTGATTACAATCTTAAATGTTTGCTATGAAAATCACTTTTTAATGTATCACATACCTACACAGCATACCTGAATAAATCGGGCATACTTGAGATATCTTTAATTTTCGCTGGAAAATAGGAATACGTCACTATCTGATTCAATCTAATAGTGCTTTGATTGGGTAATGATAAAGCCGATGCGTCTTAATCAGTGTTGTTGTCAATAAATTATAATTTGTGCGTGAATTAAGATGGCTAGTTCAGTCTTCTCTCTAGCAAAACGAATTAGCAAATGTGCTTTTTCTGTACACTAAAAGTGGTACCACCCTTGAAGTACCGCTGTTGTTACCATGACAATTTGACAGGTACATTTGTGAAACTATTACGGATGGGCGTATTTTTGCGCTAGAAAGATTATCTCCCTATTCAATTCAGAAATATTCTTAATATTCGTGAAGGACTTATTTTGAAGTACTGGTACTTGTGTTGAAGTACGGCCAAGAGTAGGTAGAATACCTTCAGGGGTCTACTTGACTTTTATTCAGACAGGTTGTTTACTTTTCAGATAAAAGCATTAGGTGAGAGGCATATATCAAGGATCTCCAGCATATCATCGATGATATTAATAACATTACAGTACAATTGAAAAGGTTTTTATACATTAGTTTCGTTGGTATAACATCGCAGTTGATTATCTCAAATTCGAATGTTACATTCAGTTGAATATAGTTTCACTTTCACCAGATATTTTGGTATCTATAAACAGAAAAAAAATAAATGGTTAAAAAATTGACATTTTGTGATCAAGTCAGGAGTTGGTATACAATTATTTAAATTAGTTAAGTGAGGAAAATCCTTATTTTCTAGTTTACGATTTGTGCTGGAAAGTTATTTTGATAAGAAAAAACATTGTACATAGAAGATTTTTGAAAAAACTGTTACTGGTAGTATTTTCAACACAAAACAATGGTTTTAAGAATTTTTGTCTGTTCGTCTGTACGTGCTAGTTTCAAAAAGTCTCGATTGACTGTGGTGTGGTTTTGATTATTGTATTATTAAGTACATGATTCATTCAAGTCGGTTCAAAAATAAAATAGAAATGACAACTTGAAGAATCGCTTCAAACATTTGTTAGAAAAAAATTCTATTCGGGTGCTGTTCAGTTGATTTAGCTGAAACTGGGAAATCAATACGTGAGAACTTTCTGCTGTTTGAAAATATGGGAAAGCTCCAAAACTGTCGTAACATTCATTCAAATATATAATGGATCAAATTTATATTTTTGAGTCTGGAGCACCCTGTAGATCCTTAACACATGTTGCATAACTTTTACATGAATATTCATTGAATATTCCATTATACTCCTTCATTTGTATATGTTTTTGTTAGTTTATCTTGTTTTCATAAAAAATGTACGGTAAGTTAACAAACAAGTGAGATAAAAGCCGATCCTTGAATTTTTTTATAAAGCACTTCCTCCGCATTGAAAAAACATTTTATTGTAATATCATCCTGTGAATGGAAAAAAATGATTTATTTTCCAGCGCATAATGGAAATGATACACTCGTTGAACATCAAAAATGATATTTCTATACGTTATGAATTTGTGATTTCGGTTTCGATTTGTTTACTGCCCCAGTTCAAAACAGTTTAGAATCGGATGTTAAAATAAATAACGATCCGGTCACATTGAATGTTAGGGATTTTCCTTGCTCGGCCTTCATGCATGCATACATCCGTAACAATAAACAAAATAAATATAGTCGGGGTTTTCATAAGTTTTTTACTTTATTCAGTCGAGTACGTATTACATCACTGTCTGTACTGAAACATTCTTAAGCGACCATCGAGATTCTATTAAAATTTTGGGATGGAATAAAGTTATCAACAATATTTTATATGAAAGTGTTATGATATATTCAAAAAACAATAAAATCAATCGATATAATGAATTATAAGTAATTGCTGTCTGTACATAGAAGATTTCTGAAAAAAACTGTTACTGATAGTCTTTTTCATTGCAATAGAACACAAATCAACGATTTTTAGATTTTTTGTCGGTCTGTGTATGCTAATCTCAAAGACAGCTTAACGGTTTTCACTAATGTATTATTCAGTGAATGATTTATTTCAGTCGGTTTATGAATATTTTTTATAATATTATGAGATATCTGTTTAAAATCTGTTTTTCCGTTAATCAGCATATATCATTGCATATACAGGATAAGCAGTAGAAGCGTGGCATATCAAAGATAGGTTTTCATAAGTTCAATTGATCATATGGTTGTCCACATTCAGATTCCGCTATAAAAGTACTTTTGAAAAATACTTGGGTACATATTGAGCAGTTCAGGAGCTTTGTTGGTCTGTTTAAACAATTCTATTTTCAGTGAAAACTCATGAAGAGTTGTTGCTAAGAAGAATATTCCAAAAATGTAGCTTTTTCATTACTGAGTGATAATTTAGCCAATGTTTGGTCAATGTTCTCGATCGAACTTATGGTGAGGCATCAAGTTTGCTGAAAGGAAAAACCCTTGAAGTACGATTATTGTCATTAATTATAGTAAACGATCTATGCATGGAAAATATGTATTTAGCTCAGTCACCTGCATGTTTCCTTCCTTTCAGCATTGTTTTCGATCACGCTGTAACTAAATTGTAATTCAATAAGTACTATTTCTTGTAAACACTTTCCTAACGGAGCAACTAGAAAAGGAAATAAATTTATGATTCTCTTCATATATTATAATTCTCCTTCTTTCAGGTTGTCAGATATAGGTGTTTCTTTGAATTATCCATCAGAAAATTCCAGAAGGCTCAGGTCCTGGAAGTGTGCTGGCTATTCTCTCTCTGATAAGAACTCTTGGCGATATATCTCCCATGATTAATGTACTATTTTTCATCAATTAGGAGGTTATTTTTTCCATCCGCTGGATTCTTTTTTCATGTCTCCCTTCTCTAAATAATTTTTCATAATAATGAGCCGAAGCTTCATTTTCAAACACCTGTTCAGATTGGGCTGACGAATTATTCGTTTAAACAATTAACTTGATGATATTGTTCATGACCTTGAATAAAAAAAGAAATGAATAATATCACGCCTTATCTCGAGACTACAAAAATTGTGAGTTACAAGCAATGTACCTTCAAGTTAAAAAAAAAACATTTCAGGAAGCGCTTCTGTAGGGCTCCTAGTTGATTCATCTGAACCTGATAGTAGGGACTCCACACGACACATGCATATTCCAACCTAGATCGAACAAAAGTGAAATAAAGTAATTTCAATGTTGAAGCTTTTTCGAAGTCTTTTGTATTTCTAACTAAGAATCCATACATTCGATAAGCTGCTGTTAGAGTAATGTCAATATGTTTATTGAAAGAGAGGGATTAATTAAAAGTAACACCTAGATTAGTGAGTGTGTCAGGACGCTGCGTGTAAAAGGAAATCTTAGCTTTGATATCATAAATGAACGTATTGAACAGTAGGGGTCCTAGATTTGATCCTTGTGGTAAAAGAAATGTATCTGTATATTCGATAGACTCAAGGCCATTGAGTTGGACGTACTGCTTACGGTTGTAAAAATACGATTTGAAGAGGGAAATTGATATGGTCAAGTCTGTCGAACGCTTTAGAACAATCAGTATAGATAACATCAGTCTGAGACTGACAATCAATACTCTCTGCAATACAGTGAGTGATTGTTACAAGATTGGAGGTGGTTGAACGTCCTTACATGAAACCGTGTTGAATGGGGCTACTAATGTTGCTGACATGACAAGAGATTGTCTTCTCAAGAAGCATCTCAAACACTTTACAAAAGTAGCGTATGATAGAGATTGGTCTGTAATTTTTCATCTCACTTTTATCTCCATTTTTGAAAATTGGGCGACGGAAAGCTAGAAAAAGATTCTGCCTTAACGATGTTCTCAATCATAAGAGAAAGCAAAATTTGAATATACTCTTCGGTAGATAGCTCATTCCGTCATATGTCTGTCCGTCCATCTGTCTGTCGTGTTGTAATCTAGTTAACACTTTCTTTAAAATGAAATGAGATTTTTATTTGAAATTTGACACAAACGTGGGGTTAATGGTGAAGAACTTGTACAGTGAACATGAGTAGTTCTCAAATATGTTTTCGACCCCACACTACTAAAATATGACGTCACGATAGTCGTAAAATTCATTTTTTTTATTGCTCCAGAAAAAGCGACAACCTGAAAATTGATTTTGACTGGATGATTTTCCTTGTTTTTGGGAAACGTACTCAACTAGACAGAAATCACTTTTGGTAATGAAGTGCCATCGGAAAACACTATTTTCAATTGGTTTGCCGAATTTATTCATGTTGATGTGTCTTGATAGATCTTCTGAAATAGCTACAACAAATAATTGTTGATCTTCATGTTTTAGTTCATGACGTTCTATTATTCGATTTTTGTATGTTGGGTGAATTCATTCATGCCTGAAAATAAATTTCAAATAAAAGTGTAGAACAACAGTTATTTTTTAAATTTTGTCTAACTCAAGCAAAATAACAGAATATTATATTTTTGGAAAGGAAATTCATCGCTTGTTTCACTGGGAGAAATCCGACCTTTGAGCTGAGACATTAATTCTGAATTACTTACAAGCCGCTACGATTGATCTCTGCAACGCATATCGAATATAAAAACAGATATCTCTCATTCACTTTCAATGCCAATATGAAACAATAGATCTAAATAAATGATCTTTGTCATTTTCCCGTTTTGAACGTGTCGCATGCAGTGTGCACACCTGGACTATGGAGCGTGAAAAATGGACATGCAAATATCTTGGTGCAAATCTATTTATTCGTAATATTTTTTCCTGGAAAATGAGCATTATTCATTTCAAAAGAAACAAACCCAGCACTGACGATAGTTGAATGAGGTGGTGCAAAGTTCAAAGTACAAAAAAACTCAGTGAATTTACGTAAAATAATTGATCTTGATGACTACATACACTTTTGTTTTTTATTAGTGCTTCACATAATGCAGAATGTCTCACGATTTCCTTTACAAAAGATAGACAGACCCCCAATTTATTGTTGTGGAAGGGAATATGAGAGGCGTTTCTCCAGATCTTCCATATTTTTCTTGCAACAACAATTACCTACTCTGTCAACTGTTACATGTTGAATTTTTGGGTTACTAGACGGTCATCTACGAATTCACATTTTATCTCAACACTCCGCGTACAATTA
>WOGM01001144.1:0-10465 GCA_015342125.1 Leptinotarsa haldemani | reverse complement strand
GTCACTATGTCACACACACAAAATCTCTTATGAAAAAAAAATCTGAACGATTCCATGTACCAGACACTTCAAGGTCACATCGCCTTGACTTCACTAAACAACAACAAAAAGCAATTAATACGTCATAGTGGTGGGGGGAGGCCGTGAACCGGCTGTAATCTGCTACTGAATTTGATCTATTGAATTTGATTAATTGTTTGTTACTAATGATTCACATTTAGATAATTAATTTTTTACATTTTTAGGAAATTTTGTGGGTGGCAAAACATGTCTAGATAGAGACTTTCTATCTGCTTGATCAAATAGATTTTTCTAGTGCTTTTTTTCAATGACAAGAAAACATCCTCGTGATATTGAATAAATGAACTTCGAACTTTGAGATGACACCTCAGTAGTTCATTATTTTTTTATGAACCATCGGTGTAAATGAGCAAAAACTTAACTTCCGTAACAAGATAATTTCACCGTTCTATTATTCACCCGGAAAGATATTGAAATCAAATAATTTTCAGTAAATAAATGGAAACACCACAGGAAAGTCATAGCCCCATCTTTCAATCAAAGAATACTGGACACTTTTGTAGAAATTTTTGCAGAGCACAGTATCATTTTGACTGAACAACTACAAAGCGTGGTGGGACAGAAGGATTTTGATCTTTACCTACTGATAACAAGGTGTACTTTGGACATAATCTGCCGTGAGTACATTTTTCATTTTCATAGTTCAACAGAATTATATTCAAACAATCTGAATATCACACTGAATAGGATAGAACAATCTACTTCAATATTTTATTGTGAAAAGTAACATAGTACCAGCTTTCAAGAAACTTACATAATACACAGGTGTATAAGACTATCTGGGAAATACAAAAACATTTCAAATCTCATCATATTTGTCTCCATAAAAAAGTATTGTTTTATTGCTTTAAAAGCAACGCTCTTGATGAACCTTGTAGAATCGACTTCATTTTTAATTGGGGCAATCGGTACAATCTTTTGCGGTTTTGATAAAAAAAATCATATTGCCAAAAATCGTTTTCGTAACTTCGAAGTGTCAAATTCTCAAGCACAGAGATATTTGAGGAGCTCTCTGCAGAAAAGGATCGGAAAATGAAGCAAGACACTGCAAGAGCCAATTGTCGAACCTGCAAGTGCAAAATTCCTTTTCGAATTCTCTTTAAAAAACTTTGGGGAAGATATGGTATGGTGACGATAATTCCTATCGAATATTGACCTTGAATTAATATGCGAAAAATTACTGGTTTTGAAAGACATTGTCATAAGGAATTTGAAGCATAAATTATGGCTAGTCAGTCGATTTCAAACATACCTTCAGAAGATCCTGAAGTGGTCGACTGGAACCATTTTGAATCTCATTTAGAAAACCGATAGACGCGATGGCGTATTCAAATGGATTTGAAAACTTTGAACGGAATTCATCCCGAATATGCGGATATACTAGACAAAAATTCTAGGGCTCAGTTCTTCACCATGCTAGACTTTGCTAGCAAATCTTACCCAATTTAAATGAGTATGTGTCTGATCGAAAAACCAGACTTCACCGTGGATAATGAGCACTTCAACTACTTGAGAATGCCCTTGAGCATGAAAAATGCCCCACCTACTTTTCATAGGGTCATGGATTAAAAAAGATCTACAACACAAATTGGCTTGGTTTATATGGATGATATAAAACTTTGCAGCATCGGCCTTCAAAAAAAATATCAAAAATTTGAACCTAACTCTATTAAAACTGAAGCGTTAACTCGCTTAAGTTTAGAAAAATTCAATATTTTTTGCAAATAAGTAGAATTCCTAGGGCATCTAGTAAATAAATGGCATGAATCCAGATTCCATCAACAATGACAAAATTAAGAATCTCCCTACACTTTGAACCCAGAAAAAAATATTTTCTCAGGCTTTTCAGATACCATCATTTACCAAATTTGTGACTCTCTGTATAAAAAAAAACAAAATGTCGGGCAAACCACGGAATTTAAAAACTGTTTCGAAGAAATGAGTGGTAACTTCAGAAATTCTTTGATAGTTCGTACTGGAACCTCTTGCGTGTAATGAATCTTTTGAAAACACTATTCTAACACCATAACAAAAATACGGTTTCTCGACGCGCGTTTCACTAAGCAAGTTATTGTTCTTGGGAGATCATTATCACTGAATGTTATTACTATGTTAGTGTTTTTATATGATAGTGGCCTAACTACTTCCCCGGTTAGTAGTACCTTTTTTTTGTCCCTTGGGAGCTGTCTGACTTGTCCATTTAGTCCAAGTCTTCAGAAAACACTGTAGCCTCTTGGGCTTATTGCGTTCTGGACGTAATTTTGTACGTCCACGTATTGCCTGCCTCCTGTGATTCAGTGCCTCATATTCGCATAAGATGTGTAGAGCTGTTTCTATCCCTTCGTTGCATAATCTGCAGCTGAGGTCTCTGTTATACAGCCCCATTTCATTCAGGTGTCCCCTAAGCCGACAATGACTGGTTAGTAACCTTATAATTATTGTGAGCCGATCCTTACTATATTGAAGTAGTTCTTCGGTTCTTTTCTCGGTTCCCTAATGTAGGTTCTACTATGTTTGTTGCCAGATACTTTTGTCCAATTCTCTGTGTGCATTTTATAGGTATGTCCTAATCTGGTTTCGTACCAATAATTTTGGTACCCCCAGAGCTGGATCAGGACCTATATATGCAGTTGATGATCCATGTCTAGCGCATTCATCAGCTTTATCATTACCTGTGATTCCTGAATGCCCTGGCACCCAGTACAGAGTTCTTAGATCAATTTGTAGTTTGTCGGAGCCCCTAGTGCGCTCTTGCTGCCTTTTAAAATATTGATCCGCTCATTTCTTTGAGGTTTCAATTTAATAAGCCTTGCACACTTCCTTGCATACACTTCCGCCTGAAAGACGGATGTGTATAATCCTAGCGGATAACTGTAGTTTAAATTTCTATCCGCTCGGTATATTCCAGCTCCCTTTGTATGTTTGGTCATCGATCCATCTGTTACCAGGTGTGTTTCCAAGCATGTTTTCGGGATGACTAATGCTCTTCCACTTTTCACGGCTTATGATTTTGGCTGTGAAGTTTGTGTTAAAGGTGTACACGTGGTCCGTGCACATATTCAATATGTGCTCCTCCACTTGTTCCGAAATTTCTTTTCGGTCCGATCTTTTGTGGTTCGGTGAGTTTTCCAGTCTGAATTGGCCCATCCTGGCCAAAGTGTAAAGGAGGTAGATTCAGAAGTGTCTCCAATGCAGCTGTTGGGGTAGTTCTCATTGCTCCCGTCATTCCGAAACATGCAAGTCTTTGCACCTTGCCTAGGTTGTTGATGCTTCATCTTTGGCCACCAGACCAGAGATGCGTATATGTTATCATGGGTTTAACCACGATCATATATTGCCAAGTTACCATGTCTGGTTTTAGCCCCCATGTTTTCCATAGGTACGTCTGGCGAGCATCAGTCCTACCTTCGCTTTCCTCTTTATCCTGTCCAAGTGTTGGTTCCAGGTCAGGTTGGAATCTAAAATTACTCCCAGATATTTAACATCCCCCGACACCTGTATTTCTTCACCTCGAAGTTTTAGAGATCCTAGACTCTCCGTTTTAGTTCTCTTGGTGAATGCTACTATAGTCGATTTGGATGTGCTTATGTTAAGCCCTTCTTCTTCCGTGTATCTTGTTATAATATTCAGGGCCTGCTGCATACATCCCTTCACTACATTATTGTATTTACCCTGGACTAAGATGACTAAGTCGTCTGCATAGCCCAATGCTTTATACCCATTGTGGTCCAGGAGACATAATAGCTCGTCCATTACAAGGTTCCATAACAGAGGGGATAGAACCACCCCTGAGGACAGCCCTTTGCTACCTGTGCCACGACTACTTCCCCCATCCCATAATGGTTGTATATACCAATCTTCCCCTAAGCATGCAGTCTACCGAGGAGAAGAGGGATCTTGTCGATCCCTCTTCTCCTCGACGCCTGGATGATTAATTCTAACGACGTATTCTCATATGCACCCTCAATGTCCAAGAAAGCAGCTAAAATTACTTCCTTGTTTTTGTAAGTATGTTCTACTTTTTCTGTTACCCGACCTAAGTTGACTCTATAGCCGATTCTGTTAACATACCTGACCTGTATTCATATTGCTCTCGATGTAATGGTCTGATAGCCAGTGATACGTCCCTGATATGCCTGTCAAGTAGTTTTTCTAGCGTTCTCAACTCGAATGACATGAGACTGATTGGTCTCAAGGCCTTCGCCGAGCCCTGTCCGATTTTCCCAGGTTTCGGAATGAAGGTGGCCCTGATCAGTCTCCAAATTTTTGGTATGTGTCTCAGTGCTAAACTTGCCCTGAGAATTATACACAATTTTTTGAAAAGAACTTCCGGTCCTTTTTGAAGCATTACTGGGTATATGCCATTAGGTCCTGGCGACTTATAGGGTTGAAATGAGTTTACAGCCCATTTTTTTTTCTCCAAATCTATCACGTTGTATAGTGACAAAAAACACTGCCAATGGTAAAATTTTCATTAGCATTACGGTCATTTGTCATATAGAGTACCCACTGTATATTCAAAAATGTTTGTCAAGTGAGGCATAAAAGTCCATGAAAAAACATATCTGTATCACATGATAAACTCAAAAACATGCTGTTACCTTAAATGGAATCCACTAAACAAGGTGTGTCCTTTCGTATTTTACGATTATGTAGTTTACGCGTGGGAAACGAATTATAAAAACTCTTGCGAGACAAATAAGTCATAATAAACATGGTCTTGTTATTGAAAGATGATTTATTTTTACAGCAGTCGTGTTTTTGCTGACCGTAAAGAAATTCATAGAAGAATAATGTATTCTTAAACCAATTGTATCACAATTATCGAAAAATATTGAAGAAATTTAATAAATTTCCATTGCCATGTGTACTCCACTTATCTGAGACCTATTACTAACTTAGCTTGAATATAAAACTAATATAAATGGCAGCGATTCATTTTTTCAGCAATTCAGACTTCCAAACATTACTGGCAGCATTATCAACGCTGGAAATTGAAGAAAATTGATATGTTTCAAACTTATTTTTGATGAATCGAGGAAAAGTCTCCATTTTTCTGGTTCATACGTTATGTTGAACATTTCCATGACGCCGGGTACATTGTTGCAGAAAACTACCATGAAAATGAATCACTGGAGGCTAACATAGTCTTTCTTTAAGTCTAGATATAATTCAGACTCAATTTACCGCTTATATAGGCTATATAATACAGAAACGTCGAGCCCATACCGAACCTAAAAACCCATTTAATAAGAAAATTTCAGAAGAAATTTGTGACTTATCTATAGATAATACATTTTTTTTAATATTTTTTTCATAATCTGCACACAAAATACTGTTAAAATCACTAGTTAAATATCCTACAATTTTTTCATCGCAGACCTGTGTAATGAGTACATCTCTCTATAAACACTGGCGTTTCTATTTTTTTAAATATACCCAATCATTCCAAGAAACTATAGTAGTACGTGAAAGGGATACTCAATGTTTCCTACTGTTTTTTGGGTATCTAATCTTCCACAATATGAATAAAATAAGTAAATTTTTTTATGATAAAAGGTTTTAATGTACTAAAAAATAAGTCAGAAGGCTTTTGGTAGCAGTCATAACACCACTCTCCTCAGCAATCTACGGTATTGATCAGATAAAAAAATAATGAAATCATTGGGCGTAGCATAAACCTGAGTTACGCTAACGATTTATTTTTTTATCAATACCGTAGATTGCTGAGGAGAGTAGTGTGAGGAATGCTGTCTAGTACCTTCCGAATTATTTTTTAGTTTTCAGTACATACATTTTTCTGCTTACTTTATTTTCAAGATTGTAGTTTCTAATTTTGTTACTCAATTCTTCTCATTCTGTTTAGTTTATTTAGTGCCTCAGTATTACAATGTATTACGTAATGTGCCATTGTCCTCTGAGACCAATTGTCAGTACGGATCTCCTTGTCAAAAACTTTCGAAATATCTTCTCCAAATTTTGAAACCTTTTTTTGGAAAGAGAAACAGTTTTCTGAATACACTTTAACTAAAACTTCAAAGTAATATTCAAATGTTTATCACCTTATTAGATCACTACGTATCACACTGTCCACTGGACCTTTGATATGCGTTAGTCTTAGTACTCATTGTCGACCACAGTTATGAAACAGTGTGAACTAAACAATTGAAAATCCACGAATAAAACTTTCTTTGAATTGTCAAAGCATCACGTACTTTCTAATAAACAATATTGAACTTAATAAATATGTGAATATGGGAATAAGTAAATCACCCACGCACAGGCACTGCCTTAGTGGATACTTGTTTATTCGAAATATCTCTGAATGAAAGTGCACTATTATTATATTATTATATTATTGTATTTTATTTTAAGAAACTTATTATTATTTTGAGAACTTTTGAGAATAAACTTATTAAATTATTCTCACCCCCTCCACATACCATATTTATTTCATTATATATTGTAATTTTGTATCATTCTATGTATTGATATTCTGAAATAAATATATTATTATTATTATCTTGATTGTGTATGCTAATAGTTATTCAGTGAGTTTTGACAGAAAACGGATTAGGATTTTTCCAAATAAAAGCAGTTTTTCAGTACTACTAGTAGGGCAAATTGAAAGTGTCAACCTCTGTAAAATCAAGTCAAAGCGAAAGTAAAATAATTACAACACAGCTCAAAAGTAGGCCAATTATTCACTTTTCATATACATATCTATTATGTCTAACGAATTAATTTTGATTTATCGGACACATACTGATAGTTGTTTTATGATATTTATAAATTTTATATCTATTAAAATATGACTAATTTATTCTAGCGCACAAACAAATTAACAGTGTCAATCAGCAGCAGTCGCATAACATATAAACTGTAATTTTATTATTTATCGCTTTATCTCATAATTATGCATTATCTTTCGTGATCATTGCATTATTTCTTTGTGTAAATGAGATACATCAAAGGAAACGTTCACCACATCGATTATTGAAAGAAAACAATGATTATAATCTTCTTGGACAGTTAAATCAACTTTTTTTCCAGAATAACATTTTGCACTCAACCCTAGATTGCGTTATGAAACTATTTTTTGGCGATGTTCCGTATTCGAGATGCTTTTGAAATTTACATTTGCTGAGCAAAATTTGTTCTCAAACTTGATCCATTTCAGAATCAGCTCCATACGGTGGATGGAAATTTTATCCCATAGCAACTCATTGTAATAAGCTCGGTGAGCTTGTCGAAAAATATATAGTTTTAGATAGATGTAGGATGACCATATCGAATGCGAATGAATGATCGAGAAGGATTTAAAGAGTTTACGAGGAACATTTGCATAGTGTATACGAGGGTGATCCCAGAAGTACCCGAACCAACGAAGACAATACATTTTTTTTTTAATTATCTACTTGTCAATATAATCTCCTTGCAGCTCTATACACTTTTTTCCAGCGACGTTCGATACCGTTTTTATATTAAGAAATGTCTTGCTCCTAAAAAAAGCCATTAACTGCCGACATCATGGGGTGACATGTTCACCATATGGTATACAGCATACGAATCGCATGTAAGCATTTTGTATACGTTGTAACTTCTGTTTGTTATATTGCGGCAAAAAATTGTAATACACTGAACAACAATTGCGATATGGGGGTAAATGAGAGTTTTAACTAACCGGAGTTTCATTTCTTCTGATATCTGATACTTGAATTTATATAGCGATTTGAGTTTAAAGAATGATACTTTAAAAATGTTTGTCACATGTTCATGGAAAGACAAAGAGCTATCTATGGTTACGCCAAGATTTTTAGCACTGTCTACCCAGTCGATGTCTGCGTTATCGAGAGTTCAGTTCATGATTCTCCGAGTATAGGAATGATTTGTGCAAATCTGTGTTTATATTGGCCACGCAACTTTCTGTATCGGTGTTATGAGAAGACAAATATAACTGTATATCATCTGCGTATAGATGTACGTGACAATGTGATAAGAAAGTGGGGTAATGAAAAATGAACACTGAAAACATCAAGGGTCCTAAAATACTTCCCTGCGGTACACCTGAGGTTGTTTATTTTAGGGATGACCATGAGTTATCATCCAGTTGGACCCTCTGTGATCGGCCTGTGAGATAGCTGGTCATCCATTCAAGAAAAATGTCATCGAATCCTATGAACTTGAGCTTGCTGATGAGTAAATCGAAATTAACCAAATCGAAAGCTTTACTTTGATGGTGACTTTTGATTGATCTCTGAATCTCGCAAGATCGTCGATTACTTTCAAGAGGGCAGTCTGTATCCGTGTTTTTTGCGAAGCCCAGACTACTCATACGGGAGTATTCGATTTTTTTCAAGAAAAGCTCTTATTTGACGGGAAACATTTTTCTCGAATATGTACCTATTTGGTCTTTATCTTGGAGCGTTTACGACGGCCTTTACGCACGCGTTCATAAACGACTGGATCTGTTATCTGTATGTTGCTGTGCACTGGCCCCAGGCAGTGCAGGCATAGAGGATTATCGGCAGTATTACGGTCTTTATTATCAGCAGCTTCATTTTCAGTCCCATGTTGCTTCTTCGACCTATTTATTGGTAATAGGTTTTGTCGGGCACATCTCTCCATTCCTATTGTCTATCGTACGTGAGACCTGAACGTTAATCTTTTGTCTAAGTTGATCCCCAAGAATCTAGCTTCATTGGTCCACGGAATCTCTTGTCCGTTGAAGATGATGTTTTCTTCCGGGTGTACCATCCTCCGGGTGAACAGTATTGCCTGACTCTAGTCAGGGTTTATACTGATCTTCCACAGGGTGGCCCATTCCTCTAATCTATCTGCCTGTTACTGCAAGTATCTGGTGAATTGCGCTTGGCTTGTTGATCTCGCCAGCAGAGCAGTGTTGTCCGCGTAGAGCGCCAACCTGTTAAAGTTGTCTTCAAACTTGAAACATATGCTTCATATATTGTGTACTTCCTGATACAGTGATATTTCTCAAACAACTACCGCAATCTCTAGGACAAGCCGGGTAGTTCTGGGATCAATCTCGTACGTTACGGACAGCTTATGAAATCAGCTTAAGAATTAAGAGGGCAATTGAGTAAAAATGACCGGTGGCAGCGATAAAAATGTGTGAAATAATCATTTAGTGAGTTTGCAGCATACCAATTTAAAATGTATTTCGAGTAGTTAAACAAAGCTGTCTTAACATTAGTTTTCTGATTGATTCGGCCGTTACTTGATGAAGATCCATAGTAATTTCAAAATAATTTCATAGTATTTTGAGGTGTAGTTTTTAAAATTAACATTAGTATCAGACGACGTAATAGTATTTGAATCAGCCTTTATAGTTTCAGTACAAATGGAACTTTATCGTTACTGATTTTATTTTTTTATTTTTCACAGATCCCCAACCACAACAACGAATCCACAAGAAATAAAATTATCGGAATGCAGACAAGCACTGCCACAAATCTTAGCGGTATGCGTAAAAAATATGCTTCTGTTAGTTTTCGGCATGAGCCTGGGATTTCCAACCATCCTCATCCCAGCAGTGTCAGGGAGTGATCCCATGGAAACGATAAGCATGGAAGGAAATTCCATATCGTGGATTGGTAAGAAAAAATGCCCAACAGACAATTGGTAGATCAATGATACTTTCAAATTAATGATCATGGATCAAAGAACTCAACTATTTAAAATAGGTGATAGAGTAGCAGATAGTATGAGAGTATGTAGATTACTCTTTGAGGAGTAGAACTGACTATCATCGTTGTTACGCCCAATGATTATTTTATTTGCTGAAGAAACTTTATAGGTTCATTTAGTTTTTAAAATGAAATTAGTCTCAATAAGTGTTTGTTCTTCTGAAAACCGAAGTTGTCAGCTTTGATTATTATCAAAACCGAATTAATTTTGCTATCAAATAGTTTCAGCGTTCAAATTTTTCATTGTTTTCTATTCTTTGATCTGAAGACAGAATATGACAGTGCCCATTTGAAAATAATTGTATGAAACCTGTTCGAAAATAATCACTTCCGTTTGAACAGTGTAGTGTATATAATATCTATTTTAGGTTCTATAAATTTGATCTGTGTTCCACTGGGTTGTCTCATATCAGGATACATCACACATACCATTGGACGAAAAATGACGATGCAAATAGTGAATATTCCATTTTTAATGGCGTGGTTATTGTTCCATTATTCAACTGAAGTTTGGCACATTTTTGTGGCTTCTTGCATGACTGGACTGAGCGGAGGACTTCTAGAAGCCCCTGTAGGTATCCAACAACTAATATAAATTATGTGTATACAGGCTGATTCACGGTGGATGGCACATTAGACGTTTCTGGTGAACCAGACAACGGATCACTTTGAAAATT
>WOGM01001143.1:0-10464 GCA_015342125.1 Leptinotarsa haldemani | reverse complement strand
GTTGTTCAAATTCAGCTAGAGGAGCCTGAGGAGGTATGTAAACGTTTAGCAGAAAAGTATTTTTATGTGAATAGGCTATTTTAACAACAACTATATCAATCAGTTTGAGCGTGGGAAAGTTAGAATCCGATAGATTAATTTCTGAAGAAATATTGTCTTCATAATAAGGTCACCTCCACTTCTTGTTAAGGAAGTGCGTTCAAAATTGCGATCCATTCTATATATGTTAAAGCTACCCGGAAATGAATCTAAATTAGTGATGGATGAGTCGAGGCCAGGTTTCGGTTAGTGCAAAACGCGATAGTCTCTTTGAAATACAGAATTCAGTATCTGACCAGTTTTTGTCTTTGATCCCCGAGTATGAATATATGTTTTAGAAGAACATTTATTGTATTATTGTATATTGTTGTAGATCTTTTAGTTTTTATGCTTTCAGTTTGTGTATTGATTCACCATCTCTGACGTTTAGCTAGCGGACAAAAGGGACTTTCTTCCATCTGAATCTTCAGAATTGAATAAAATTGTTGGTTCTTACAATTAGATGAGATATACCTAACAAATAAGTTTGAAAGAGACACTAATCCCAAAATAAGGTCTGTTTGTTGTCAACAAAAATTGTCGGCCCATCCAGTTCTAACGGCTGGATGGCGGGTTGTGAGCTCGTATCACGAATAACCTCCTTTCGTTTCCGACAGAGGCGACAAATACATGATGCAGATGCAATCTCTAGGTCATGATCATTCAAATAACTGATTCTATTATCATTACCATCGACCTTGATCGTGACGACATTACACGGTCATTCAAGGTTTCATACATTATTAATATCATATTTCTATTTATAGATTGTACTCAGCATAAACCTGACAGTTTGAGAAAGTGATGACATGACTGACCACCTGGGACATGCGTCTTATATCACGGCTCCATAATATTCTTCTTTCATTACATTATTATTAGCTCGATTCAGAGCAACTTGTTTGAATTACAATTACACTTCACCAGAGTGTCATCGAGTTATTGATATCCTGTGTGTCATTGATGTTCCGATAGTAATGAATACAAATAAAAGTATAAGTACTGGACGAGTTATAATAATACCGACAAACTACTAAACAGTAGTCGTCGAACAATATACTGAAATATCAGAGAAAATATTTGTTCTGATCAAATTGAATTTTATTCAAACACATTGGAATTTTTGTGTAAATTTAGTAATTTGCTGTTCATATTTCAATTATTATTTATTTTTTGTTTCAGGGGAGTGAATCCACCTAAATACCAAGAATCTCGTGCGAACTTTACCAAATAATATTCAGATGATAATTACAAGTTACTCCATGTTGATTTCATGGTAAAACAAAATGACGATTACAATAATATAATCGCATGTAAAATAGACGAAGTTGCCAGTCGGGCATTTACAATTATAACGACGTTATTATCAGGGTGGGGATTACAAATATTCTGAATATTCCATTTTCACTTTATTCTACGAAATTACTAATTAATCCGAAAACAATTATTTTTCACACTCACAGGGTGAGTGTAGGCCTAGAGCACTTAGGCCACATGTGACCCATTGTACATCCTCCCGAGGAGTTGTCCTCCTAGGTTATCATCCAACCTGTCCTTTCCAGGAAGATGCAGAGGTCACTAGGAGACATTATATCGGCAGGTGTAGGCCAAGACTCGCCGAATACACACTCTCTTATTGACGATAACTTCGGACACTAGCATAGGACATGCCTGACAGTCTCATCTTCCTGTTCACACATCTTGCATAGAGGTGAGTCCACTGGCCCCAAATTGTGAAGGTGTTTCCTCAGTCAGAAATCCTACTGTTGAGCGTAGATTTTTCCTGGTCATCGCCGGATATTTTTTCAGCGCCAGCTTTCCAGAGTCGCCCAGGGTGATCCTGGCAAGATTGCATGCTCTGATTGCATCCCATCTCATTAGGGATCGAGCATGGGTGTAACATTTGGCTAGTTCAGCAATTGCCACTGGGTCCTAAAATTCTTAGTCCAGCTGCTTCCTTGGCTGAAGAGACGGCAATGCGATTACCTTTACTCCTGTCGTGTCCCTTAACCCACCTCAGGATAATGTTATTATTTAACGAGGCTTTGAGTAAATCTTGGTGGAACTGTAGTACCAGCCCTGAGGTAACAAGTTATCTGTTCAAGGCTGATAGGGCTTGTCTGCTATCAGTGCAGATTTTCATGTTTTTGCCAGAAATTATTTTCCTTTTGTTTTATTGATTCGTGATAAAAATCTCCACAAATATCTTCACAAACTTTGTGGAGATCAAATCGTGAGGTGTAGTTTTTGAAATTCTTTTCCTGGTTATTTCTTTTGTGGCGATTGAGATACCAGCCAGTTCAGTTTGGACCACGCTGGTATTTTTCCCATTCCCCACTCAATCCTTGGGCTTAGTGATCTACACTCCACGTCCTGAGCCTTCTTTGGTTTCTGAGCCGTCTGTATATATGCGTATTGCATTTATAGCATCTGCCTCTGTGTTCTGTTTTATTTGTATTTTGTAGGGTTTATTAATTGCATCACTGGTTGCCTGCAGCAGAGGTTGCGCAATAAGCGCTTCTTGCCATAGCCTCAGCCTCAATTGACCCATTTCTACTTCGAGGTTTACACCAGCCGTGCCCAATCGTAACATAGCCATTAACGCAACCTGCTCAGCGTACAGGTCCAGGGGGTCAGACCAGTAATTAATTTCATTGCGACGGTTGGTGTTGTTCTCATGACTCCTGTTTAAACAAGCCAGTCGCTGTATTTGATATATTTTTGGGATGATCGTTGCTTGTAGAACTTTCTGTCCCCATACAATGGCTCTGTACATTATACGTTAACATAGGTCTTATTATTGCAATGTAGATTCAGGTGACCACACGGGGTGAAAGACTCCATGCGCGCCCTACTGTCCTCCGACATTGCATATAGGCCACATACGCTCTTTTTGCACCACTTTGTAAGTGGGAATTGCATGTTAGCTTCCTGTCTAGGATAGTACCAAGGTATTTCACCTCTTCAGAGAAGTTCAGTTTGCTTTTGAAGCCCGATAAACTTCTTTTCCTGGTGGAAAGGACCATCTCAGTCATCTTGGGATTGATCGGCAATTCGACACCATGTTTCTAATAATTTGAGCCCATCCTGCGCTCTATCGCACCATGTATTCACAAATTTGCCGCAAGATAACTTTGTCATCTGCATATGCAATTGTGTAAAATCCATTATCAGGAGTACATTCCTGGAGTGTAGTTGCTGGGTAATTGTTGGGAAGGTTGTTTTAGCAAACTCTCCCTCGATATCTATGAATACACCCAGGGTATATTATTTGTTGTCCAATGATCTCTCGATTCTGCCAACCACATGGCGAAGGGCCGAATCAGTAGACATTCCCGGAGTATATGCATGCTGATTTGGATTAAGTAGGCTGTGAACTAGTACTTCATCTCTTATGTACCGCTCATATAGCCTCTCCATAGTTTTTAAAAAGAACGACTGATTGGTCGGAATGCTTTTGGTACGGTGTTTGGATATAAATACTACTCGTACTTCTCTCCACTTATTGATAATATACCTCAGAACTAGAGGGGCTCTGAATATTCCAACCAGGTACGGCATAAGAATATCCAGTCCCCATTGTAGTAGGGCTGGTCTTATACTGTCAGGTTCTGGTGACTTGAAGGGGGAAAAGCCCGATATGGCCCATCTTATCTTGTCCTCGTCAGTTACTCACTAGCAGATTGCCAGTCGTATTGTGAGAGTGCTGTTGTTTTTTCCGTCCAGTTCGTCGTTCCAGGAAAGACGGAACATGGAAAGTGAGTTTCCATAAGAATCTCAGCACTCTCTTGGAGGCTGGCGGCTTTGTCGCCATTTTCCCTCGTCAGGATGCCGATCTCTCAATGAAAATGGCTTTAAGCCTGGTCACAAGAAAGTAGAATAACTAATAAGGTCAAGGAAGTATTGTTCAGCTTCTTTTGGCACATTCGAATAAAAAGTGCTAAGTCAGTCACCTAGGAATCGAGGTGATGAGAAAATGATGATACTAGCTGCAGAAATATGCTCAGAAGATTGATTATGAGGAAAACAGCAGTGACATAGGTGCAAGTAAAAGATACAACTATCAGGAAAGTTGAATATCTGGCCTCAGCACTGATCTGAAACCAACATTTGAAAAATCTTAAAAAGAAATGAGGAGGTAGGTACACTGACGCTGGCCAGATATACGTATCGGAAGACTGAAGTCAAACATGATGCATTATTGGCTATACTCAGAATTGCTTCTTTAGGAATAACGGTAGCATTGAAATTCAACCACACCAGCATCAGTATTGGGAACAATATTGAATCGGATCGGAATTAGTTGGCCAAATACAAAGTGCATGGACACTCAAGAATCACATGCAATGCATGTGGTAGACATGAATCATGAGCTCCATACATTGGCCCCAAAACCCGCTGTGAGGTAACAAAATCTAGGGTAGGGACTAGATCTGGAAATGACTCGATAAGAAACATGAAGAGGACCGAGGAAATACATCTTGGAATACACAAGGGAATACATTTATGAAAAAACTGCCTGGTAAAAGAACTGAAAAAAGCAATCATGATTAGGTACATTAGTAAAAGTACAGAAAAAATAATACAGAAACATTCATTGATATATTTGATTAATCAGCTATGGTTGACGTTGAAAACCCAAAAATTTGAATGTTCTAATCGTATAACTAAAAAATTATTTAAACAAAACCAGTTGCGGGCGGGGTTATTGAAGTACCGAAATTTTGTGTGACCCCAAATCCCCAATAACGCAACATGATTCATATAATGGAACAATATCTTAGACGCTTAACAAACAAGCTGTTGAGACACGGTTACTTGGGAACTACTATCAACGGGATCGACACGAAAAAGGTGTCATTGGAATACGGTACACATGCCTGTTTCCTAAAACACCGCTATAAGAGATTATTGTTTCAGATGTGACTGCGGCTGTGAGTAACATTCACATTCTGTTCCTGAAAGTATTGTCTTATAAAGGAAATGATACGACCTTCTATCTTTCACAGTTAATCACTTAATTATGTTAACTCGTACGAAGAGAAAAATACTTATAGAGTGGAATAATATTAATCTGCTGAAAGGTAGAACTGGAACCTCTGGTGGAAAATGAATCCGATACAAACTTTTGCGAATTCGAACAAAACTGGTTGGTGAAATACGCTAGAGAAGAGTATTACGTTGAAGTAGAGTTGGTGTTGGAATGATCATCCAGTCTGTTATACCATACATGATCTTCAAAATGATAAATACAGGTTGTTTTATAAGTGAATGATGATCCTGGAGGGTAATAATTCTTTGATGATGTTAAGAATAATTCTCCATATGAACATATGTCTGAGATAAAAGATGTCGTAATTTAACGAAAAAATAATTTCTGGCCTAATACTGAATTTTGGTACATGCAGCAAGCTACAAGGAACATGTTTCTCATATTCGGTTTCATAGACCAGAGAAATCTAGTGGCGCTCAACATGCGGGAGGAATGTCTAAAATAGTTGAGACCGGTACACAACAGGAGTAGTAAGGTAATACTAACAGGTAGTAGTTAGGTTAGGTTAGGTCCAAAGTGAGTGGGTTTATTCGACCCTCCACCGCAACCCGCAAGGGTTTATTGGGCTCACACCTATTCATACTCGATCAAATAAATCCGGCTTCCTAACGAAGCCGATTAGTTTGTATGGTGTTCTTTCAGCTTGGATGATGAGAGTACGGCTCTATCGAACTGTGAAAACCTGATTTAGTCCCCAGTGGAGTAGGCACATAGTATGTGCTCTGCTGTTTCGTCATTTTCCGAACAGAGGCGACACACACTGTCTTCCGACAGTCCGAGTCTCTGCATATGATGATTCAAATGACAGTGACGTGTAAGAAGGCCTGTTAGATATCGTAGTTCATCCCTACTGTAGTCCAGCAACTGTTTGGTATCAAGCTTCGAAGGGTAAATAAACGTCTTGGAGTGAGACGATCCTGGAAGATTCTGCTAGAAGTCCATAAATATTCTTGCCATCCAAGTGTTAAATGTTTGTTTGGCAAAGCCTAAAGTTAAAGTTCTGGTCCGATGAAGCTGCTTGCAGCATCCTCCTTTGCATAGTAGTTAGGCCACTAGCATATCAAAATACTAAGAAAGTAGTGAAATTTAGTGATAATGATCTCTTGAGGGCGGTAACTGAGTTGGCGAAACGCGCGTCGAGAGACTGTATTTTTGTTCTGGTGTTGGAAAAGTGTTCTCCATAGATTGATTTATCGCCAAAGGTTCCAGTACGAACTATCAAGACTAAGACCGATGTCTGCGCGGAAGTGGCGATTTACGATAGTTTTAAATTGCTGAAGATTATTTCTTCAGCGTTCTTCAAATGAAGGAGTTGTTCAGAAATGTAGTATGAAGTGTGTTGGTTTGAAGTTTCAGCTTCATTTAGCCGCTTTGGATAGACCGAGCAACCTAACTCAGTCGAATAATTTCCATGAAAGTATTCATAGAAAAGGAAACAGTTCAACTTAGTTGATAATGTTCACTCAGTTGCGAAATTCCCGACAAGAGAAAGTGTTCTAGTTCTATTATTTTAGTATTGTGATAGTTATTTATCGTACGAGTGCGAAAAGTGGCCCTTTTTTGCATGAGATGGCCATGTATATACATGGGGATCTCGTAAACGGTAGGAGATATGAAATGTGGCAAAGTTGCCTAGTTCCAGGTACTATTGAATTAAACTAAAAGTGAACTCTACGGAAAAAACAAAAATTTTCAAATAACTTTTTTTGTTGCAACTTCTTTATTTCGATACATATTGAAAATCTGTTGAAGCTTTGTCATAAAAACTTCATGACATGGTTATTCAAGTTCTATATAGAGCGTCGCCGACTTGAAGTATCTCCCACTTTTAAATTTCAAATAGGAACTCGTATTATTTACAGAACTCTGTCTTTTGTCACTCCTCAGACCGGGAAGTTAGTGATCATTGGATTCGAGTCAAGAATGACAGCTTTCTTCATTTGTCCGGCCAATATTTCTGTAGCAAGTCGATATGATCTTGAGATTCGAGAGTACAGAGGGCATTGTTTCACCAACAACACCAGTAATCAGAACAATAATCTCATCAGGGTGGTTTGGATAGATCCTGCGGAGTTTGAAAAGAAAATCTCGGTTTTTACTTCTCTGTTCGAATTATATTCGTTACATCTGAACTGAAAACTCTGAATAGCGTCTTACTTCTCATTTCCACAACGGATTCAATACCCCCCAGAGATAATGGCAACATCGCTGTCTTGTCAATATCATTAGAGTAACGAAGACCTTGATGTGGCACTCGAAGGACCCGTTTTTTCAATAGACTACATATGCTGAATATGCCGACCCCAAGTGCATAAGTGTGAGACCGCTATGTACTTGGTGTCGAAATGTCCAGCATATGAGGTCCACGGCAGACTTTCCACCTGGCGTTATGAACCTCTATACCTATCACACAGCTACGGTGGGCTAAGGGGTTGCAGATACCATCCTGAAAAGCCATGATGAACCCCTCAATTTCGACTGCGTCCCACTCGACCTAAGGAAAGCAAAAGTCAGGGGCTTAAATAAGCAAAGAAAACACTGTGCATCGCAATATCCCTACATCCCATGCATGAATAAGGTTGAATAAACGGCTTCGATGCTTTAATTTTTATTATTGTTCCACCTAAAAGGTTGCACCAGTCGAACGCTGTCCTCGAAATTCTGGCATATTCAAAAGGTACGCCAGTTACGTCAATCAATAACCACTCCCCACACCATGAAATGGGTGATCGTCTACCCTATCCTAAGTATACACAATGAGCCAATAATCACAACTTTCTTCACTTGTTCGAATAAGATTCCTTCCTTACTGCGATAAGCCGGCTTGACTTGAGATCTGAGAGAAGTCCAACAATCCGAACAAACATTTCAACAGAGTAGTCTGGTTAAAGTATGCGAAGTTCTAAGAAAAAAATCTCGAAATTTTAATCAGTTATTGTTATAATTTTTTTTTCGGCTTCGACTACTTTGGTCATGAAGATATTATTAGATTTATTATTCAAATCTTTCCGAAAATATTAATATTTTTGATATACTGTACAGTGAATATTACTGGAGTTTTATCCCAAGACCAAATCGTTATTTCAACACCTCGACACGTGTTTCGATCACCAAGTGATCTTCGAGAGAAGGACACGTGTCGAGGTGTTGAAATAATGGTTTGGTGTTGGGATAAAACTCCAGCAATATTCATTACTACACCAAAGGTTCCAAACTGTGCATCACAAGTACTGTATAGTGGATTGGATACTATTTTCATTTTCGAAATAATATACAGCTATTGAATGATCTGAATGTAACAATTGCAAGTGAAAATGTGCTTAACAATGAGTCTCTCTTGATATTCTTGATATTTAGGTCTATCACCTCTTATCAATAGATGTAAGTGGGTAAAATGGAACACTGTCATGCTCACTAGTAGATATCGATGTTTCGCCGTAAGACACTTGCCTTAGGGCTCTTCAGTATGTAAAAAATCGTAATTCATGAATGAATTGTGTGTTTTTTCGTATACTCTTATCCAGATTGGTACTGGAGAGCCCTAAGGCAAGTGCGAAACATTGATGTCTACCAGTCCTTTAAGTATATTATGTAAAAATTCTGGAATACAAACTGAGTAGAGAGTAGAGAAGTCTTTTTGTATAATTCAGTGTTCATGTATAAAAGTATTTGTTTCGACAGAATTTTTCTTTCGTGTATTTCAAGTAGCTGTTTCAGGAAGGCTTTTTTCCAGTTTGTGTCTGAAAGTTACTTCTTTGATTGATTTACAAATCTATGTGTAAACTTACTTTTTTGAAATTGATTACTTCCTTATTTTCTTTGAAAGATTTCCATATTTTTCTATATCAAGATGAAGTAGTAGAAAGCCAAAAACTTTGTTTCCCAAAAAATACGAGTTGTTCAATAAAATGAATTGGTATTGACCTCAAACTGTTGATGAATTTATACCTCCTAAGTCAAAGTTCATTTTTTGTAGTAAAATCAGGATTTTTATTCACCTTTTTTAACAATTTTGATCATTTTCAGATTGTGTGAGTTGAAAATACCCCAAACATTTGATTGAGTTTTGTTGTTATTTTAATGTTACCATATTGACATCATTATTTAATTTATTTGGTTTCTCACAATCTATAAAAATGCATATGTACTTTGTTATCATAAATACACATTTTTTATCGTAATGCTGAGCAACGTTTAAACTAAATTATAACATCTAAAATAAGCTCACTTACTTCCTCTGTTTCGAGTTTGAAGGGTTGCCGTTTGTAAGGGAGCGACAGTGGAAAATACATTTTGATACACATTTTTTTATATTCACTTGAATTTTACATAATTATTCATTATCTCCTATTAGGTTTCATATATCTGAGAAAATCTCTTTATTGGATTCGGTCAGGATGTCGAATGCTCATAACTTTAAATACATAGATCGAGGTTTTTGACCCACCTTATTTTGAATTCACACATAAATGAACATTAAGATACTCATAAAGATTGTGTTGGACTTTAGATATTCCTCTTCCGGTCGAAAAAAATACGCTTCAAGCAGTTAGATTCCCTCTCGAGTTAATTGAACCTTCTTCAGTCAGGACAATCTCGCATTACTTCGTCACTTAACTATAACATATAACATATACAGTTCGTCTGAACTAGCAGTTGAATTTTATAGTTTGCTTATAGTTCGAACCTCAGAAAACATTTTTCTTTCTGAAATTAGATGGAAACAACTCATAAAGAACACCATCACATCAATTTACGACATGTTGAAAATGTACAAACAACAATATCGTCAATTTCAATTCAAGAGAACATTGAAGAGGGTTTCTGAAACATATGTAGACGAATAAATAATAGTGATGGTATTAATATTGTACGTCAATATGATAAGAAAATTTTTCAAAGCCAGAGGTTAGACTTGACTAGTTGAACTAGCATAATAACTCATTGATTAGGCCTATTGCTTACCAATACTGAATTTCATTTATGACATTGAAGGCGCATGCAGTTCATAATGGCGATCATTGACGTTTATGGGCACTTTGGCATAGTTACGAATAGTAATAGACATAAAATCAGAAAAATAAGCGTATGGATTGAAATCCGTCTGAAAAAATGCACATCAGTTCTAGATCAGTATATTTGATAATGAACCTAGAAATATTCTTCAACAGCCCACAATGAAAATATTATATTTTTTAGGAGGTGTAAGATTTGATTTTCAAAACAACACGAAGAGTTTGAAAAAATTGATGAAATCTTTATTGGAATCGATAGAACGATCAATATAATTTAATGTTTGAAGATGATTTCATGCAAATGTTGTCCGCGGCTCC
>WOGM01001141.1:0-10465 GCA_015342125.1 Leptinotarsa haldemani | reverse complement strand
ATGAATGGCTAATGGGCCCGAAACCGGCTTGCAAGTGTGCCCGTTCCAAAATTGAAGGTCGACTCATTCAGTTGTATTGCCAATTGCATATGTTGGAAATTTTCTGTGAAGATTCCTGCACTGATGCCTGTCTGATATATTCCAATGCCCTTCGTGGTATTAGCCAGGGGAGTAGTTGTTTTCTGATAGGCGTCAGTCCATTCAACCTACTGTGAAGGTATATTCGAGACTGGCTTGAACGTTTAAAGGTCTTTTCTTTAGATTTGTTTACCGCCAGTCTCCAAGCATAGCACACTGACTAATAAGAAAAATCAAATGTGACAAGTCATTTGAACACCTCCCGTGAAAGTATCTATAAAAGAGAGACCAACCTTTCTTCGATGTTCCAGTCTATCAAGGTTGCACGTAGTGTTCGGGTTTCCAATCAAGCAGACGGCTCTTTTCAGGATGGAATCCAGCAACATCAGTTTTCTGGTTGGGAAGAGTGTTCCAAGCTTTTGAGAAAATGCCTCTGTAATTCCAGCGACATGATTGTGCCAAGACATACTGGTGTCCATTTCAACCCCCAACAAACTTATCGAAGCAGAAAGCTGAATTGTCTGACCTGACAGTATCATATCCGATTCGGAGACATTCACCTTCTTGGAGGGAACCGATGTCTGGGTTTTTGTGGCATTGAATTGAACCTGGTTACTTTTACACCAATTCGATATCATTTCTAAATCCTCATTAAGATATGCAACTTGCTGCTGCCGGTGAAGATGTGCCTCCGTAGCCGACGCCTGTCGAATCCAAATGGAGTGTGCTCTCGTGAGCAAAGCAATATATTCGATTCTTGGTTCATGTGTGAGTAATTAAAATTTTTGTTTTTGGTGGTGATAGGTACATATTTATTTTCAAGAAAAGGAGTTGGTAGACATCAAATACAAGAGATTCCGCATAGAGAGCATCAGATGGAAAAGTAGGTCCTTTTTTGAGATAATATTTGAAAACCGTTTTTGGAGGACCTCTATAGGATATAAATGAGTTTTTAGGGCACCACCCCATACTAATAAGCCGTATCGAAGATGGCTCTCAACTACAGTGTTTTTACTTGTTTTAGTGGTAGTGATAATGTCAGGACTTTAAATAAACTTGTGGAGAATGAATCTCAGCTTTTGGCATAGAGATTGAATATGGATGTTCCACTTGAGATGCGTATCTATGTGTACTCCCAAATACTTTGAAGATGTATTTTGTAATTCTATAATTTTTGATTCTCAAGTTTTGTAACATCAAAAGTATTTTTAAAAAGAAAGTTTAGTGATCTGAACTCGATCGAGCCAATTTGGATTCAAACCAAATCCAAGTGGCGGGGAAAAACTTAACCTTTGGAATGAATAAGGTAAAAGACTGACTAGCTACTGCGATAGAAAATGTCACATCCGAGTTATGAAAAAATGCATTAGACATACCATGAAAGAAGAAGAGAAAATGTGGGATCTCGACACTAAAGTGGGCATTGCGATTACACTATTGATCATTACCTTGAAAAATATATAGCGATCGCGATAGTTGCTCATTATCCGACGAGTTTTCTTCAGACGACAACAAATAATACAATGCGTAGGTCATTTTGAACTTTTAGTGGTGGTAGTGGTTTATGTGATTAGTTTTTTTGCGATAATATACAGAATTTCAACAAAAAATCCAGATAGACCACTTAGGGTCCATTTTACATAAATTAGATGCAAGCTTTTGCTGAAACGATTTCTCTGATTTGTCGTGAATTGCTGCATGTTACTGCAATCTTAATGCAAAAATTGTAATTTTGGTCTGAAAATTTGAATACATGCTTCTTTTTTATTGTAAATATCATTTTACAAGAATTTGTTTGGAGTAATAATGGTACCTACTTTTCTCATGGAACATTTTCACATTTCATTACTCCACTAACACCCTGTACATCCAATCTCAGATTTTTATCAACCTTATTTCCAAAGAGGCAAATTTTTCATAAGAATAATAAAAAATTTTCTCTGCAACTCCATCCGTGGACACACTGTATATTTTTTGTGTAATTTGATTACTATTTGTTAATAAAGTTTTTTAATACTAGCAACACATTTGAAATTAATTTTTTCCTCACCTGTTTAGTATAATTTCCGTACGCCACTGCAAGAGACAGGTTAAGGCAAAAACGTCACAATGATTTCTGGGAATTTAGTTCCTACGATTTCGGAATTATAGTATAACTCCGTAGAGCCTTGAGGATCTGCCATGAAATGTATTGCAAACTTGAAATGCCACTTCTTATGGTGTTCATTTACTTCGATAAACACAATATTTGGCATGCATAATAGCATCAGACGGGTAGAAGGAAAGCAAAATAAAATTTTCCATCCGCTTAGTATGAAAATGTTTCATAACCTTGCTTGGAACGGGCGGCCGGATAATCAATATTTACTCATTAATCTACAAAAATTTAATAACTTGTAACAGCCGAGAACTAATCAAAACTTTCTTTCCGACTGAATAGAAAGTTTTCTGCTCGAGATATTTCGATATTCTGAGAAGTCCGTAAGGATTTGTAATAAAACGAATCGATGAGTGCTTTCGTTATTCTCTTTATTAATTTACGCATCTGACCTAGATTTGTCAAAAATTCCCGACAGTGATAACAAATACTTAAAGTATGTTTCACATTTTTTTCAAGGACAAAACACAGATGTAATGTTTAGGCATGTAATGTTATAGGCATGTTATAGGCATGTAAATGATACACACTTGTCAGCGTCTGGATTCAGAATTCAGATTGTCCTTTATTTCAAATATCGGAAACGGTTCTTCCGTCACGTCACTCATGACACTACACATTGTTGCCAACTTGAGTGCGTTCCGAAATACCTATATAAACATACATCACAATAGAAACAACAGGAAACCCCTTAAGAACGGTGGCTGGGAGAAGTTAGTGATTCACATTGGATATGAATAGCTGGAAACTGAATCCATTTGGAAAAACGTTCTCAAGAAGTTAATTCCACGTGAACGTTGTTCTCCAAATGAAAGAGTTTTTGAACAGTTAAGTTCGAGGTGTACCAAGTTGAACCTCGAAAAGATTAGAACCCATAGTCCGTCGAGTATTTCTGATATGTACCGCTCTTGGTGGTATCAAACGTAGCAAGTCACTTGAACACTTCCCGTGAAAGTATGTATAGAAGAGAGACAAATCTCCAACCTTTCTTCGATGTTCCAAACTATCAAGGTTGCAAGGGATTTTCTCGTCTACAATCAGGCGTATGGCTCCATACATGAGAACAATACTCCAAAGAAAGTCTGATCTGAGCTTTATAAAGCATCAAAAGTTGCTGAGGTGTGTACAGTTTTCTGGTTTGGAACAGTGTTTCAAGCTTTTGAGAAGCGGTTTTTGCAATTTCAGCGACAAGATTGCGCCAAGACATATTATTGGTGTCCATTTTTATCTCCAACTAACTTATCGAAGCAGAAAGTGGAATTATCTGACGTGATATCATTATATCCGGTTCGGACACATCTTTTTGGAGAAAACCGATGCCTGGGTTTTCGTGACATTGAATTAAACCTTGTTACTTTCATTTCAATTCGAAATCACTTCTAGATCCTTATTCAAATATGCAACCTACTGCTGCCGGTAAAGCTATGCATCCGATGTCGATGTTCTGGAATACAAATGGAATAACGGAACAAGTGTGCTCTCGTCAGCAAAGCAATATATTGGATTCCGGGTTTTTTCCCATGATATACAATATAAAAAGGGTTGGAGACAATATAGATCCCTGGGGAATACTAGCGTTAATAATAAAATTATTCGAGAGATATCCGTCGACAGCCACTTGCAGGAAACGTTTTTTCGGGAAGCTGAAGAGCCATACACAAAAATGATTCTACAAGCCATAGCTTCCTTTGGCCAACAAAACCTCATGCCACACACGGTCGAAGGCCTTAGATATATCAAGTGCAACTTCATTCCAAATATGGGTGACATATGATAGAAGGTCGCCTGTTGATCTTTGTTTCCGAAAGCCGTATTGATGATCGCTCAAGATGTTGAAGTCTTTAAAATGTTCAAGGATATGGTGATTTACTTCCTTTAGACATTTGTGGTGAATGGGTGAGGTTGTCAAAAAGTAATTTACGAATATACAGGATTTCGAGCAGAAAAGCACATCGTACATTCGCACATCGAATATTTTTTTTCTCAAAAAGTTACATATTCCTATATTCCCAAACAAATTCATTGGATATTTGTGATTATTGTTACACCAACGATCACCTGCGGTATAGTCCATACGAAGTCAATACGAGCAGCTAAATAAAAGACCAAGGTACCGGGTCTGATTAATTCACTATTCATTATCATATAAAACCTCCCACATAAAATAATGATTAGACCTAGTAATCATACTACAACGCCCATGCTATACAAAGAAACTGCCGTCGTTCCGTAACTATTTAGTTTTTATGCCATTTGATTTAACTTCATATATACTATACACTTGTCTGATTCCGGAAACTTTACATCAAACGGCTTAGGCGAAGTTCTTATGCAGAGAAATAGTTTTGCCTGGCTATCTCTGAATCCATCAGCGGTCATGGGCGGTCCAGCGCTCATGAATAATTTCTTTTCAGGTAACTGTTGGATAGGTTTACAGCTTGTCAAATCTAAGACGAGACTTGAGAATTATCTCTCTTTCTCTCTCTCTTTCGCTCTCATAGTCTTCTACCGATCGAACATATAGTGGGCGGGACCATAACGGAATTCATAAAGATCTTCATACATATGACAAGCTATATACATATAACCGAGTCTGCCAAAAAGTGAAAAATGTTGTATTTATCTTAAACATTCAATATGATTGTATGATTTGACATACCAAATCTCAAAAGACTCAATAGTTACATCTATAGGGTGTGTAACAAAAATATGGGAGCCCTGAAAGAAGCAAAGTATGTATCTGATGATAGGCAGAATGAAATCGTAGAATTGAATTCAAGCTGGAAAAAAACAAGGTCGAAAAAGGTGAAATTATTTGCTGGGGGATATCACCTAAGACAGATAAGATAGTTTCGACGGGAGAATAGAATGATTTGATATCTGAACCGAATTCTTCTCAACGCAGAATATACCTTTGAAATGGTGTGGCCCCCCATGCCCCCTCCCGGGTTGAGTGTCCTGAAGTAGAAGCTTCCCCCTCAGATATATAGCGAGGAAAACCTACTACCCCACTCCTTCCACCCTCGCTCGGAGAGCGAGAAGGAGAAGTTTTTGGCATGGGGCCCCCAAAAACTAACCGGTGGCTATTTTACGAGTGTCGAGCAATCCTCAATGATGCTAAGGAGATGTGTGTCGCGGTCGAGTTGTTCTTTGGTGAACTTGCTGAAAAAAGAAGTCGGATTAGTATACTTACCGGAGTTGCGTAACGGCGACTCGCGGGGGAGGTCTTTGGTTCTGTTTTGTCGGCCTGGGGTGGTTATCCCTCTCTCGGAATCTAGAGTAATAGTGTGGCAAGACAAAAACAAATTCACGTTAACCATTTTTGGACAACTAGTCAACCGAATTAACGTCCCCTCCTGGTATAGTCGAAGGAAATGATCTTGTGAACATTTAAAGTAAGTGGCACGCTCAAAGAACAAAAAAAAATTAATAGATAGAAAGAACCGGCCGCGAAATAGTCCACGTGGACTGCAGAGTTGGCGGTTCCTATTACATAATTTTTACTAACCGAGTTTTATGATTGGCTGAAGAGTCATAAAATTAAATTTGAAGGAATGTTACGGTGAAGAATAGAAATCGAGGAAGGATATCGCCGTCGTGTTCAGTTCAGGAACTGATCCCGATTTGAGTGTTGAAATTCGATATTGGTGCAGATATAATTACCTAAAATTTTTGTTATCTGTTTAAAATGTGGTGTCCTTCGACAAGTACTAATAGTAATAACAAGTATGATGACAACGAATACTATTTCCGGACTTTACATGATTGTGATGATCATTTCAGAAAATTTCAAAGATTAGCGTTGTTAAACAAACTATTGTCTGCAGTTTATCCAAATAATGATCGTTTCACAAAATTTTCATTCGACAAAAGGGTACAGAAACAAAATATGATTCTGCGTCTGCCCCCTCCTCATTGCAACATTAAACTCATTTGAGCTAAAGAGTGTCGTTGCAAGAGAAACGACATTCAAGATCTCTTTTTCTAAACTTATATCCAACGGCACCCAAAACTATTATCCAGAGCCCATTCGATTCGGCATGACCTCTAGCAATATTTATAATTTTAATTTAGAAGCGAAAATAGTACTAAAAGCGGGCAATGCGGGTCCCGGACGCGCTGACCAATATGGACCTTTGAACAATAATTATTTTAACCGATTAAATATCATTATTGAAACAAAAAAAATCACGTACCTTCTAGACACTTGAATAAACAAAAATCCAAGAAAAAAAAATCCGTGATTATTTTATTAGATATAGTTTACTTCCATAGAAGCCCTTATAATGTTTAAACTTAAAACCTCAAATTTAGTTCACTTCCTGGAACTTTTCTTGAAAGCCTTCAAAGAAGATTGCCGTTGGAAAAATTAAAAACACTTAATTTTCCACTTTGTTATCAATAATCAAAAATGTCACAAAGTGAAAAATTCAAATAAATTAAAATTAATATTCAAATTTATTCATATTTTTATTATTTGAAGTGACATAAAAATGACTTTTCAAAATTTTTAGCTCTATTTGTTCAAAAAATTGTTATAAACAAATGTGTTGTTTATAAGATAGTTGAATTTTTTTGGGAGGATTTTTATCAGTGATGAATATTGTAACAAAATGGACTCTAGGGGGCTCAGGGAGGAAGCGAATAGGTTCGGCTGGGACGTAGTCAGCAACAGAAACCAACGGAGGAAACATTTTCACCATTTATTTTAGAGTGTGTAGGTACACCAACAAGAGACAACCCTCCAGGTAACGAGTAGCAAATATCTACGTTCTTAGAACCAGTGCACCAGAGAGCACGGGTGTCACATTGAGTTTACAGACAACTTCAAATGCGAGAAATGTCTTCCAAATACCCACGAATACTATTCTCTCGCAGCTGCGCTATGCATGACTGACTACCTCGCTAGCAGTACTGTGCCTCAACCAAAGGTACCGGTACCAAAGACATTGTCACAATACTATGATTTTCAAAAACAAAATCGTTTCTTAAAAAAAATGTTATTGTTTGAAAACGCATTTGTTGATTACCAATTTTTTCGCTACAAAATATTAATATTGAGAAACGACCTTTTCCAACCATAATCTTCATTTCCCTCTGATATTCTGAAAAAAAAATTCAAATTTTATATATTTTCTTTATTCATTTAATAAACCATTCAATTTGAACAAATTAATTTCTACGATATATTTTTTTGAATACTACCAAAAGAAAAACAAAAACAACCATGTGTCATTTTTGTGTAAAAAAAAGGTATAAATTTTTAAAAAACAGAGAAACATTTTTTCACACAAAAAGTGACACAATGTTGTTTTTTCTTGTAATATTTGAAAAAATATATATCATAAGAATCAATTTGTTCAAAACAAATTGTTTATTATAATAAAGAAGATATAAATTTAAAAAAAAATGTTTTTCAGCATATCAAAAAAAAATTATGATTGAAAGAAAATCGTTCTTCAATATTCATATTTAGTAGCAAAAATAATTGTTAATCAACAAATGCGTTTCTAAGCAATAAAAAAAATTCAAGAAACGATTTTGTTTTGGAAAATAATATCCATCCATCACTGATGAAAATCCCTCCAAATCATTTTAAAATATCTTATGAGCAATACATTTGTTTATAATAATAATAATAATAATAATTTTATTCCAGTCAGATCACAATTTAAATGATATTGGAACAGTCATGTATATATAAAATCTTAGTAAAATAATAGTAAAAATTATAAACTGATATTCTGATAATTATCACCGCTCATATACCTAAGAGTATAAAATACATATTTGAAATACATTTAAAATGCATTCAGGCACTATAGTCATTCAATAAAAAACTCATCTATTTTATAGTAACATTTACTGATTAGAAGCTTTCTCAATTTGTTTTTGAATATTCTGTAATTCCTTTTACTCGCAATATCCTCAGGCAGCTTATTGTACAGTTGAACCCCTGTTAAAGAAGGGGCATGTTCAACAGGCCTTCTTACAGGTCACTGTCGTCTGAATCATCATATGCAGAGACTAGGACTGTCGGCAGACAGTGTGTATCGCTAATCGGCTTCATTAATACGCTGGATTCAGTTGGTCGAGTGTAAATAGGCATGAGCCATAATAAATCCTTGCGGGTTGCGGCGGGGTTCGAATAGACTCACTCACTCTTGACTTAACCTTACCTAACAAGCCCATGGTCATGGAAGTGTATTCCTGCCATTTTGTGTAGATGGTAACGTATGCAACAAATGTATTAGTTATTTTTGGATTGCTCTGTATATATTGCTTCCATTTGAGATTCTGGATAATGAAAGCTCGCCCTGCACAAAAATCGATGAATCGCAATGCGATTACCGTTCAGTTTCTTTCTTCCCTCCGATGTTCATTATCTTCAGGAAATATGGGATGGAAGTATCAGAAGCAAACAGAAACGAAAATAATTTCTGTGATTGTTGAAACGTTGTATTTTTTCCGCTCGCCGACCTCCCGCCGAGGCCAGAATCGAAAATCAGCACTTTCCAGCTCGGGGTTTGTTAAATCGGAACTCAAACAATGTGTAGTCGAATTTCGTAATCCGATTTACTTCGTTGACAATTACAACCGTTCCGCTTTCAGTCATGTGTGTGGTTCGTCAGGGTCGTTTCTAGTTGTCACGTCGTCTTGTCGAAAGGATAATTGGTCCGCTATTCACCTCTCCTGTGGTGTGTATCACTCAATAAAAAAAACTCCGTTTTGGAACAACTGCTCTGGTAAACATTTTTTTCAGTTCATCTCGTTTTGATCCAATAACACGAAATAATTAAGTTATCAAGTTGCGTTTAACAACCTACAAGCGATGCTACCAATGTTTGAAAATCAATTCTCACCAAGGTTTTCATATTGGGTTGGCTCGCATTTTCAAACAGCAATAATAAATAATGTGAATCCGATGCTTTTGTACTAAATAGATTTTAATACAACCGACATGTGTTACTTTTTGACGTTTTGGTTATTATGCGGTAGACATTATCATTAATTAGTAAAGAAAAAGCAATGGACATTAATGAAATCTGGCTACCTGTTCTAGATTGCACACAACCAAGGTTATTTATTATAATTGGGGGAAACGAAGCCACGCCTACTCATGACAATATAAAAACGGTGACAAATTCCAGGATTGTATTTTCTGCGTTAAGAACAAATTGAGCACTTCAACCGTTACGTCATCGCCTTTGAAAATTTATACCACAGTAGTAGACGAAACGTCAGGCATTAGAACCAAAATACCTCGGCAAAAATGACTACATCAAAACCGTAGGGATCACCTCACTCCTGCGGTTACATACAAGTGAGCTGGAGCATTGGTCTTTTTACTACAAGACTAAAGCTAATTTTGTAACTGAGGGGTTTATCATAGCCTGCCAGGACGGTGTTTTCGATACTTTTGTCTACCTCAGTCGTTTGAAGGGTATAGAGCAGAGGTTCTCAAACTAATTTTGTCCACCGCCCACTTCGAGAATTAATTATTTTTTAGCGCCCCCCTTGATTCTTGAGAATCACAATCGCAGTCATTGTTTTAAAAATTAAATTATGTGTGTTATGTGAAAATAAGACTATCTGATGAGGGTAATGTAAAACACAATTTTGTAATATCAGGAAGAGTTTTATTCATGTTATCAAAACAAACATTTCAATTTGAATTTTAAAACTAATCTAACGTGAAGGATAGATTTTTAACAAGTTTGTTAATATCAGGTTCGAATTTACTCAAAAACAGACGTAAGTCGCCGCGTTCAGTAATCTGCAACCGATTTCTCTTTTTAGTTAGCAACGTTGCCAGAGCACTAAATCCACATTCACCCAAATTTTGAAACCAAAATTCTTGGTATCCATTTTTGAATTTCATTTTTATTTCCTCGTTCGTTATCAGTGTTATGAGTTCTTCTTCCAGCTGGGGTGATCCTGTTGTGTTGACATCCCAGTCCTTTATTTCCAATTTTGAAACGTCCTGGAATCGTTCTGCGAAATCACTGTGGATTATCTAAATGTTGGCAGTAAACAAGCAAGTTGTCGTTGTTGAAGGATACTGCTGACAAATTAGGGAAATTGCGAAACTCACGTCTGCCTATATTAGCAGCAATGATATTTTTTGTTTTAATCAAATTCAAGTCGTTACCTTGAAGTTGGAGACTGATATCATTAAATAATTTATATAGGTCTGTCAAGTACGGAATATTATTCTTTGAAGTTATG
>WOGM01001140.1:0-10466 GCA_015342125.1 Leptinotarsa haldemani | reverse complement strand
GAGCGCTCCAAACAAAGATCACCTGTGTTATTCAGAAATACAGAAAAACAAATAACTTGTAAAATAACTTCAAAAATACGCAATTCGAATTATGGAAAGTATTGATATGAGGACCAGTTGTCGTCAATACTACCAATAAAATATCGGCCGATTTTATACTGGCCTACCAGTGATCCACGCCGATCACCGGTAGGCATGTGTGCCACGTCCCGTTCCTACATGTGGTTCGCTATTGGAATAGTGTAGGTATAAAATCGGCCGTCCAGAATAGGTGTGTGTGCAATTAGCCTAAAGCTAATTAGCCTTAGCTAATTGCAATTTTGGACGGCCGATTTTATACCGGTCGTCCAAATTCCAATAGTGAATCACATGTGGTACACCTGGCACACACGCCGACCGGTGATCGTCTCCAGTAAAATACCAGTGAGCAGCCGGCAGTACCAGGAAGTAGTGTACGTGTTTGAATACACTCTTGCATACTCACCGGTTTTTTACCGACCTTTCCAGTTTTGACTGCTCGGTGAAATTGTGGTTATTACGTATTAACTTAGTTTTGGTAGTGCGTGCTAATTACGATTTCAATGAGCGACTGGTAAAAATCCGGTGAGTCTGCAAGCACCAGCTACCAATAAAATATCGCACATTTTATACTGGCCGTCCAAAGTCGTTGTGTGTGCAATTAGCCTTACTCATTTCGTACTCTTTTTTTGGTAAGAGACGAATACAAATAATTTGTTCGGAGTTTTTATTGATGTATCATTATGACTGCATACCATCGATACACTTTCGAAATCATATTTAATAATAATTATCACCAAATTCATGAAATAGTTCCTGGTTTATACATATATATGTAGTTTATTCGAACGAGACGTCAAAATCTATGCCATGACACTTTGAAGTGTTTTGGTGCGAATTTTAAACTTATAAATTGAAGTGTATTTGTTGAATGCTAAACCTCTATTTTTTGTTAAAATATGATAAACGTTGCAATTGTAATATATCTCTTAACATTATAGAAAAGTATTTCAAGATATGCCATTCTGCCTATTCTCAATGTATTGGAAATTTTTTGAGTGCAGAACATCACACAATAGTAAAATAACATTTGGTCACGTTACAGCGTGTAATCAAATCTTTCTTACAAATATTAGGGAACAATAGGTTCAAGACTTTAATGTGAAGATTTCATATCTGTATCATTTTCAATATTTAAATTATTTTTGATACTCCACTAAAGACACATTGACAAGTAAGTTGAGGGCAGTAACGGAAAAGTACCTACGACGTGATATGTAAAAAAACTGGGCTTTTAATATTCAAATATTCGATCAAAAGTGTCACATCCAACAAAAATGTAATATCTCTTTCCGTGAATAATTCCGCATGTAGTACACAGTAACAGAACTCAACCTGAAGAAAATAATACCAATCATAAATTTAACGCCAGAAAAGCAAGAGACGTGACTTTCAGCAAGATATGGCCAAAGATGTGAAACACAACCGTATAACTCATACCTTGTATGAATTCGGCGAGCTTACAGAATCCATAAAGGGAGACAATAAAGCCAGAGCGGCCACGAACCGCTTGAATGTATTTCTGATAGGAAAGCGATTCAATATATTTATGATTCTTCCAGGTAATCCAGAGAGAGCGTTCAAAATACAATTTAATAAATGATATTTGACTAGATATATGATGAAGTCATTGGACAGATCAATATTTTGATTATATTAGATTGAATGTTGAATATAAAAATTAAGTAGAATTTTTCAGAGCTTCTTCAAAATTTACACGTGAAATAAGTACAACTTGGTAAATCTAGCTGTGATTCTGATACTTGAATACACAGTAGATCAGCCGGAGGAATGGTGCGAGAATTCATTAACATGGAGGAACTCGTGTAGCGAACATCGTGTTAGTACAGTAAAGAGAAATATTATACTGTGTGGTTTACTGTCGGTTATTTGCTGTCTTACAAAAAAGCATTCGAACAGTTAAATGGAAAACAAGGTTCTCAGTGGATAAAGCAGAGAAGCTGTAAACAACCTACTGAGATTTATGAAAGCGGAAGCAACGGCAGATGCAATGAGAATTCCCCTTGCGAAGCTGAGAAGTAATAGTAATGATAAGTAAAACTGTAATCGATATTGTATTTTGACTATAGAGGTTCAAGAACGAGTAGCTGAGGTTACGAGGGTTAAAGTGCAAAACTGTACGAAAAATTGAATCTGAAATGAAAAAATAGTAAAAGTTGAGAAAAAAACATTTTCAAGTCCAGATGAAAACAAATATATTAAAGATTCTAAAATTGTGATGGATGATCTTGATTTGGCATTTTTACGCAGAGTCATAATTAAATAATTATTTTCCATGTCGAAGAGAAACGTTTTCTTTCGCTTAGGGAAATACATACAACTAACATCCGAAATATTGACCATCAAGGTTACAGGGATCCTATGCGAAAAGAAATTCATAAACGTGAAGTTCGATGGAGAAAGATGAAAAATAACAGAAAAATATTGATGGATTGCCAGCCCAGCGACTACTTGGGATAAAATTCTTGAAGAAAATGAGGACCTACAGAGAAGAATGTCGACGCTACATAACACACCAACAGTAAGGTGAGAATCGGTTTGTGCCTAATTCTTACTAATGTAAGTTTTCCATCTAATGACGGAAACCGAATTGTAATACAGGTGATTATCACAACGAGATGCATTTTGATATTTATAAGAAATTGATGTCCGAACAGTTGATTCCAAATTTGCCGTTGAGAAGCGTTATCGTGAACGACGATGCACCATATAATAATTAAGAAATGAACGAAATGACAATGACATTGACCAAAAAAGCTAATATGCAGTCATGGTTGTCTGAAAGGACTATTTCATTTGAAGAAAACATGCTGAAACCTGAATTATATGCCCTCTTAAACAACTATAAGCCAAAATTAAAGAGGTATGAAATAGGTCAGCTCTTTTCACCAGCGAAGCATAACATTGCAAAATCACCGCCATATCATCCAGATTTGAATCCAATTTAGTTGGTTTGGGATGAACTGAAAAATGAACTGGCAAATAAAAGTGTTACTTCAGATTTCAACGATGTCATGCAATATGGCGACGATCATTCTGAACAGTTTTCTTTCTAGCAATGGAAATCTCGTTGAGAACGAGCAAAGAGATTTGAAGATGATTTCATGCCAACTGGAGATGGTGATCTATACGTAATCAAAACACTTCCTAACGAAAGCCACGTATCAATATTAGGCGAAAAATCATATTATAATCTAATGGCAACTAATCTTCGAGAATATATGAATTGTATCTATGTGTAAGCAATATTGCAAGCAATATGTTGTAGATTTTCTACCTGCTACTTTTCATAATAATTTCTAGTAACTATGCACTCATTATCTTTCAAATATTTTCCACTTGCACAAAAGAAATAATAATATTTCCAACTGGTATATATGTAGTTGTCAATACTTGCCGAATTTATTCAAGCCAACTTTTTCCCCATTGTACTTTTTGATAACAGTTACCACTGAACTATTTTGAAACAAGAAGCGTGAGGTGTTAAATATCCATTGTTATGAATGCTTGGTTAGCAACTGTTTGCCAGATTGAAGCCATAATAAAAATGTAATTCAAAGCATCCGCGCTTTTTTACAACAAAATTATTTCATTAGATTTATTCTGATTTTAGATTTATTAAAAGTGATTGGTTATATCAAGCCATTGGACACAATCTCAAATTATTTTTTTATTTTTAAGTTTGTGTTGCGTGTTTTTTATGAACTACTACTTTTCTGTAGCATTCCAACAACATTTTTTCCCATACAAGTTTGGTCCGGTACTCTGTCGGATAATTGTCATACTCAACTGTACATAATTCGGGTTGTCCTCAAGTTATTTATTTGTCGTAATCCAGTGTACTCCAAATTCACAAGAGACATGACGATTTCTCTTTGTCCCTTCATTACATTAACTGGTACTGTTTCTTTGCCAGTGATTCCGGTTCTTTGCCGCATTCCTATATCAGTCGGCTGCTCTAGTCCAATACACAGTATGTGAAAAATGATGATTTGTCGAAGAAAAATTTATGAAAAAAAAATGAAAAGGGTAGATACTGTATTTTGATTAGGGTATATCTCTGAAAACAGTGTGACCCAACGCGGTATGTACAAATGTGCATACAACCGATTCTTCGTTTCCGTGTCAGTTTCTATGTTTTGGTATGGAGCAGCTGCAGTCTTGACAATTGGGTCTTTCAATGCCCCGAATGTAAACTACAGGACTGTTAAAATATTAATACGCAAAATTTCTCTTTCTGTGGCAGTAGATAATGTAAACAAATTCCTATATATCGGAACTCTGGATCGATACCTTTCCTTGAAAATTGAAATATATAAATATGTGAAGTAGCTCTGGTGAGTTACAGGGAAAACTCGATTTTAATAGAAATAACAAAGTGGTTTTCTAAAAACTATCTTTATGCAACTTTCCTCAAAGCTGGAATTTCATTTACCGTTGATATTATTTAATGCCAACCGCTCATTGGTGTGAAACAGTAGATACAAAATCAACAGTGGTGGAATATGAAATATTACACCTGGAAAAAATGTTAAATTTTCATTTCCAGAATGTACAATATGACCTGGTGTACTTTTATATTTCCATTAATATTATGATACTTAGTTGCGGTGCAAAATTAAACTATAACCTACCGTATAGGTAGTAAGGAGAGATGAATTTTTGAGATTTTACCTTAACTGTCCTTGATACAGACTTCAGATACGTTTTGATCTTCGTTAAGAGTATTGGTACATGGAAAGTTTTTTCTCCGCTTGGGACTTTGTTCACGAGATGGATCTGTTATTAGTTAACAATATTTCTCTTAGACGAAGGTTTCATATAAGCAGTAGTTTCGCGTTGAAATTATTCGTGGCAATTTGCTATTTGAGTTGGATATTTTCCGCAATGATGAGAGGTAATACCTCAAAACCGGTCTGTAGGTGATTTACTCGAATAATTTCAGCATCCGCGAGACTAACCTCTTAAGGTATCTTGAATGTGTCTGTCGGATATAATTCATTATCCAGCGCAGTATTATTCAGAGAAGTGTTAATTTTCCAGCAGGCATTTATCAGAACCTACTGTTTAGGTAGGTTGGAGATGAATATTCCAAGATTTCATTTCGTAATAATTATTTTCTCATACGTATGTATCTCTTGATACAGTCTTGAGACATGGAATTATCATTTATATATATTCAAATTGGAACCACTGGATACATGTTTACCATATTTGAAACAAAATAATATTATGGTTCCTTTTTCGGGTATTTATATTCCTGCCTCACTGACTTTGAAAATAATCCCAACAAATTAGTGAAAAGTTCTGTAAATTATGATCAGTCCGCTGGGCATGATGAACTGCTTCGTATTTCAAACTGTTTTCATATTTTTGTAAGAAATGTATATGTATAAACAAATATTGCAGAATTTTCATCACTGTCATTGAATTTGGTAAAATTTTTTCTCATTATTTTATTCATACTGTGGATCGTTTTTCGTTTTTATATAATTTAATAACTATCCAAATCGACATATTCCTCCACATCCTGTGAGGGTTAGTTAACAAGAGTCTATATTTTCTAAACATTATATTGGCCAAATGATGAGTACTGTCTCACAAAGACATGAAAAAACAGAACATTAATAGAGAAGGCAATTTTAATATTCGCAAAACGTCTCAAGGCAGAGGAGTATGAATGCAACTGTAACATCAGGTACAGAACGGTCAGAACTCAATCTTTTTGTATTTTTTTTGCGGCATCAACTGCTAGGTTATTAGCCGATTTTTGTATTCAAAAATAAATACATTTAGAAATTTGAAACAAAGCAAAATGATCAAATACATTTGAATGAATTCCCTTCGTTAAAATATTTCGTATTGATAAAATTTGTTATAAGGTTAGATTTTGATTGTGGCAATATGAAACAAAGTTAGTTTTTCTTTACATTATATGTTCAATTCAATGAGTTTGTGCCCAGAAATCAGAAATGGAAACAAATTATTAGTTAGGTAGTAGATATTATTATGATTCAAATTACTATAATATGTGAGAAGCACGATGTGGAAATTACATTAGTACTGAACAGACTTGATGAAGACAGTGTTTGGGGAAACACGTGTGACGTGTGTGTACTGTCGAAGGGAAGTGTGATCTAAATGTCAATGAACTGTTTACTTATTTAACATTAGGTAATAGCTCTGTTGTAGCTTTGAAGATTTTGTACATATTGGCTGATGTAATTCCTTCTTTCGGCATATTTTTGTATCATACGTGCTTCTTGGTTTATCTGATACCACTGTTATCGTTCAAAAATATTGTTAAATAATTCATCAACCCATTTTCTCAGCACTAATATATATTAAATGAATATGAGAATTGTCGAAAATTATTTTGCGAACAGTAGTAGAATAACATGATAACCTAAGAAATATTCATGAAAAAAATAAGAGTTGTTGTTCCAAGATAAATAAAACAAGATCATTTTTTTATGTCAACGGAAAATGGATCCTTTGTCAATTCACTTCAAAAACTAAATTATAGATTATTGAAACTTTTTTCATCAAAACATTTCGATTCGGAAGTCATCAGTGTTTCAAAACTTATGAGTCGAATGCATCCAATTCAATAAATTGTTCTCTAGTTGAAGAATATATTTTTCTCGTTTGTCTCATTATTGAAGCTATTCTCCATCTATAGTGATCTTACATACATTTGAAAATTGAACTGTTCACAGGCATGTTGAGATATGAAAATAATTTCTAATTTTATGTATTTGGCATAGTCTCAGAAAATGTTGAGAAAGCGATAGTTGAGAAGAATATTCGTATGAGCGTTCTGCAGTCAAATAACTCCATAAATAGATTATTTGTTCGATATTGTTGTATTGTTGTATATTTGATGTATTGTTTTGATAACACTGCACAACAGCCATTATGTTGCACGGAATGTTTTTATCAATGCAGCTGCATTTTCTACCCTGGATCCAAATCTGTACTCAGATTTTTGCTGGCATCTCTACTTTTTGAGATATGAAGGGTAGCTATTTTTATTGGAAAAACATGGACTTCCATCATATAATAGTTTATTTAACTTAAAATCCATCTGTTTAAAATCTGTTTTTCCGTTAATCAGCTGTCGCCCCCATACGAACGACAACTCTTATGAGTTGAGAAACTTGTGCGAGCTAAGGACTAACGAGGTCTCACCTTTTAACGTGGGATTCCAAACACGGTTGCAGAATCATCCCAGCTTCAACCAGATAAATTCTCTCGAGAAAAATATCTGATCGAGGCGGGAATCGAACCCACGACCTTTCGATCGTGAGTCGGGCGCACTACCACCGCGGCCAATTCCAGTCGGAGTGTTACTATTATACTGGATGATCCAACAGTAGTCAGCTATCATACTTTCACTCCAATACCCCTGGTAGCGCTCTTCCATGGTGCGAATATCCTGATGAAAGCATTCTATCCGCTCCTTACTTAAATCTCCAAAATTTTCAGGAAATCGATCAAGGTGGCTATGAAGGAAATGCATCTTAATGTTCATATTGCATCCCAGTTGCTGAAAGTATAATAGTAACTGCTTGGTCAGGAAAGTCGACGGACTTCTTATTTCCCAAAAAGTTTTATACAAGCCAAATAAACTCATCTCGGGTATTTTTTCAAAGGTTATCATACTTTTAGTAAAATTTACATCGTTTGATAATTTTTTTATTTGTGGTCCATCGAAAATTCCGGTTTTTAAATTTTCAGCACTTAATTTTGGAAATAATCTGGATATATACCTACTGAAAAAAATGCCCCTTTTTATTTACAGCCTTAACGTATTGTTTCATCAATCCTAGTTTGATGTAAAGAAGGTTTATTATACTTTCCCGAGGCATTAGAGGGGGGTTTATTACATTAAACTTGCCTTGTTTTAATTCGTGTCTAAGCGGCCAATATTTTCTGATCCATTGCTCAGTTTTAGTTTTGCTTTCCTACAAGCAAATAAAACACGGATATTTCGTATAACCGCTTTTTAGCCCAAAAGGAAATGAACCATTTTCATGTCCACGCGTATGACCCAGTTGTGTTCTGTGTATTTAATTTGGTATAAAACCAGAGAAAGTGTGGAATATTCTTCTTTGGCTTTGGTTAAATGAGCAATAAGCAAAGAGCCATTATGTAAAAGTACACATTTAAGACTGCGTTTTGACGAGTCTATCAACAAACGCCAATCATTGAGGTCGTATTTTTTAAAACCCATTTTAGTTACTAATCCTGGAATATTATTGCAGAAAACAAAGAGTGTAATTTATTTTCCCTGGTATGGTAAAATGAGCCATCCGTTTTTTTGGTGAACAAATTTATTTCTTTCAATCGAGAAGCTAGAAGTTCTGATGAAGCTTTAGACAATCCGATATCTCTTATTGAATCAGTCGGATTATCTTGGTTGAATGGTCTTAAGGTAACGACATCTTCAAATTCGCTACCACTATCTTCGCAGCTTGTGTCACTTCTTCCATTCGTTGAACTCTTTCATATGGACGTACCTGGGATGTACTTGGCTCGGATTCTAATATATCAGTTGAACCCAGGAGAGGTCTAGTAACTAACGACACAGTAGGATAAACCCACTTGCAAATGATCGTGTAGACTTCACACACCATATTCGGTATCCAGGGCTCATTTTTTGTTTCCAATGGCCATTGAAAGTAGTCCATGTAGGCATTTTTCACGAAATCCTACACATTTATACAGATTTTTTTGATGTATATTTGCCACAAATGAGACAAAATCTATTTGGATTATTTACTCAGGTCCTTCTAAACGAAGCTAATGCAAGAAAAGAAACTAGTTGACGTTGACGATAGCGATATCAACAGTCAAATAGAGATTACATGTTAAGGGGCACTTGTACCTATCTGCTAGACTAGAGCTGCTAGAGAAAATCTGATAGTAGATTCAAAATAAGCGAGCCTAAATTAGTAAACTACAGGTGAAAAAGCTCATGTCACAAAAAAAGTTCGATTTTGTTGTGCAGTGTAATTAACCGCTCAAAGAAGGCTGAAGGCTCGGATGATTATTCATGGAAATATAGTTTTGATATTAGTTCCATATCTGATGAATATAAAGCTGGAAATGTAATAATTAATAGTTTCTAACCAAATTTGGGCACAGTTTGAGCAAACACTATCGCTCATTGCCTTGGAGCCCCGGAATAATCCCCCGCATTTAAAGTCCTAGTTGATCAATCAACACAAAGCCAGGCTAGCCCTCCGAGAAATAATACCACCATCAATATTGATTTATCACCCCCACATCTCCCGACGAGAGAGCATTACGTGCTGCAGGGAGATAAGGCAAATCCAGGGTCGGGCGAAATAATTCATTTCGTTGATTAATTCATTTTTCTAATTAATTACATTTGGCTGAGTGCAGTGCCCGGAAAAAATTCTGATGGAGTATTGAAATGAACGCTCGGGGTTACGATTCGGATGAACATGAAAAAAGCAGTTTGTTTTTCAATTACCTGTAAATTATTTATTTCGTGTAATGCTGTAGAGGCTGAATGGATTCATCAATATTTCAAAGGGAAGTCGAGTCGTCTAATTTTATTGGTCTTTTATGTTGTCGGTGATCCAAAATGGGTTGTTCCTTTGAACAGTTTCACGTTATTATTAAAGTATCAGATGCTTTTTTTGACTGGGCTGGTGAAACGTATTTCTAAAAGGATATAGTGACTGAAAATCTGAATATTGGGTGCATAAGTAATTGATAATGATCTATTCAAAGAATATCTCGGTTATCTCCGATCTACTTCCACTTCACGTTTCAATAAAATATTTTATATTCCATTGAATATTCCATTTTTTTTGGCTGAAGATGCAGACCTTGTTATAAATCGGTAATTAGGAAATGGAAAGAAGTTGTATAATTTCACAAATTATATCTAATGATTTGATCTTCACAAACTTTATTTTCAAAAGTATCACGACATGTTTCGCTATCACAGTAGCTTTTTTATACTGAACAACATACTGAGAGTTAATTCTCTACTCTAATTTTCATATACTACACGTAATCACTGGTGAGAAGTACTTGATCATGCATATACTCAATTTTATCGAGTGTGTATGATACAAATCAAGAATGAAATAATTCCTGGACACAACACTCAAATAAAGGGGGCAAACTCCGGACACGTGTTTCTGGCTATATATATGACAGAAGAATTAGTGACTGGATTAACTATAAATCGGTTCAATTTGTGGGGTTGCAGTCAATAGCTGGGCGGTTACAAAGAAAACTCTTTGTTATATGTCAAGCTTTCGGTATATTTCACACCTTCGTCAGGACAACTACAATAATAAGATTATATATCTTGTAAAAAATAT
>WOGM01001139.1:0-10467 GCA_015342125.1 Leptinotarsa haldemani | reverse complement strand
CATACTTTACTTTTTCGTGAACGTCAAAAAATGGATACCTTACCTTACCTCTCTGCATTACCTTACCTTACCTTACCTTGCATTATTATAAACTAGGTGTTACTTATTTTCAAATTGATTACTTCCTTCCTTTCTTTGGAAGATTCCCTCATCTTTCTATTTTTGTACCAAGATGGAGTAGTAGAAAGCCAAAAACTTTCTTTCCCAAAATTAATCACTCCTGTAAATACAACCCCTTCAATTCAAATAACAATTATGTTTCTAATCATAAAAACAACTACTAGATCAAAATTTCAGTTAATAGAAATAGTTTTTCTAGTTTTAAAAAGTGATTAATAAAAAATAATTGTCAGCCCGTAATAAATAAACGAAAAAAAAATAAAAAAACCGTTTCAAAAAAGTATGGAGGGCCTAAACATCCTCCGGAGAAGTATGACATATAGCTATCGCCGAATTTCTTTCTTTCTATAAATTGACATGTTTTGTTGAAAGACATTGTTTGGTACATCAGAATTTTCAAGTAATTTCAATAAATTAATCTGCAATTGCGTCCCGCGCACCACCGATAAAAACATAATTTTTCTTTCACTTATTTCGTATATAAACCCCCTTAAAAGCGCCATACTGTAAGAAATGACTTACCAAAATCTTCCACCATCACCCGGTCTATGACCACCGACAGATCAGTTCCGAAGTAATAGCTTCTGGTCAGTGGTGGGTTGATCAACCAAATCGTCATTTTCAGGAGATGAAGTGAATTGTCACTTTATCTCCTGAAGACTCCCGAAAGAATGTTGGAGTTGTTTGGGAACGAACAGAACCTGAAATTTGGTGATTATCTTCAAATTCAGTTATGGTCCTTCTGCCCCTTCGCATTCCGTGATTCAGCTCAGAATTTAACATGATTATTTTCATCAAATACTCACTTTACTGAACATATATTCATCACAACACCAAAGGTACCAAATAGTGCATCATCCACTTTACTATCGGAATACTGTTAAATTTTGACTTGTTACTCGTAGTTTTATCGAATTTTCATATCAAGTACGGATTTGCATTAAATTTACACTTTAGACTCGGGATTAGGTCGTTTAATTTAAAAAAAAATGTGCCCTTCTACACCTCCACAGTGCGAAACCAAAAAAAAACTAAAGTCAATATTTTGCTTCAATGGTACAATGGTACAATGGTACAAATTCATTCCGTTTTGTCATAATCCAATCTATTCGATACCTTTAATTTTTTATGAGATTCCGATGCCTAGACTTGAAATTGAATATACCTACCTGTATACAGGATGTGACAAAAGTACGTTGAAATATTCAAGTGACGTATTCCTGAGACAATTTTAAAAAAAAGTCTATATGAACATGTATCCGAAAATGCTTCATTTCGGAGATACGGGGTGTTGAATTTGAATTTTTTGTTCGCTTTTTGAAAATAATTCTTGCAGAAAATAAGTTATTTGCACGAAATTCGGTACCCGGGTTTTTTTGACGTGGGAAATCATAATGTTGTATTAATTTTCATGTAGCATCTAGATGGCGCTACGTACGCTGTCATTATTTATTTCAAATTGACCGAACTTGTTTGACAGTGAACTTTTGGTACTTCTCATGAAAAAACCTAATTTCCACACCTTTTCCAAGTGAAAAAGGTACACCTCCTCAATAACGCTGGAAGTGATCGTTTTCGAGATATTTACAATTTTCTTTATCGATGCATATTACTTAGCTTCTAGGGCGCTAAGTGAAGTTGCTGAGAACATTACAAAAACTAAGTATGTGGTGGATCTCGTCCAAATGAACAACTTTTTTCTATAAAATGTTTAACGAAGACTGATTCGTTTTCGAAATACAAATTGCTGAAATTTTTCAAAACATGGTAGGTTTTTGTCATGAGTCTTGTCAGGTTTTATTATTCGATTAGAAAGTGCCACATTTCAAAGTTTGTCAAAAATACAATTCGTAGAAATACTATGTTATTTATTAGGAAAATAAATATATGAAAATTGAACGAAACAACTATTACAACAACTGTTCAAAGTGACGACCTCCAACTGTAATACAAGCTTCTGCTCTCCTCATCAAAGAAATTCGCACCCATTGAAAAATGACCGTAGTGTTTCTTATCGTTTCGCAGCAAGCTATGATGCAATCCCTCAACATTCTCTCGTTTTCAATGAGGCTAGCATAAACTAGTGATTTTAGTTGCCCTCAAAAGGAAAAATCGACGGGATTGAGGTCCGGTGACCTCGGGGTCAATGCTCAGTGCCCCCTCTTCCTATCCATCGTTGGAGAAAGGCTACGTCTGAAAAATTTCTTGCTATCACACTGTAATGAGCAGGAGCTTCATCGTGCATGAACTAAGAGTGATTTCAGAGACCAATGGAAACAACTTCCATAAGTTGGGGAAGCTCGTGTTCTAAAAATGTAGGTAAGCATCTCCTTTCAAACGCAAGGGAAGAAAATAGGGCCCAATTGAATAATCCCCAATTATGCCTATCCATACATTAAAAGAGAATCTGTCTTGGAAATGAATTTGCGTTATCGCATGTGGGTTATGGAAGTTCATGATACCATTTCTTGAAGAATTAACCTTATCTGTGAAGAGGATTTTTGATAAAATTTGCGGATGTTGTTCGACTTTTCTTTGAAGCCATTGAGCAAATTCGATACGTGATTGGAAATCACTTAGCGTATGTTCCTGGACACGCTGAATATGATAATATAATTGCTGTGCCTTTAAAATTCTGTAAACTGTCATGTTACTCACATTTAAAATTTGACTAATTTTTCTTGTACTTGTCTCTGGATTCTTACTAATTTCTTCGAGAACCTCTTCCTCCAATTCTACAGTTCTTGTAGTCTGTGGCCGTCCTACTGCAGAATTTGTTTGGGATACTTGTTGGGGATACTTTTCCTGATAGATGCGTCTGGCCTCGCTTGAATTTCCGTCAGCCAAGCCGAATGCAAAAACCATATCAGCCATTTCTGCTTTCGGGCATGGTACCAAAAAATCACTTTATAAACTCAGAACTGTGAATTTGTCAATTAAAAGTTAAAAATGTGACAGCGAACTTCTATTTTAATAAACAAACTTTCACAGCCTATTCGATTTGATTAACTTAATTTTCAAGCGGAGAGTAACAAAAATTATTGAAATAAAATTTAGCATCGATATAGAAAATTGTAAATATCTCGAAAACGATCACCTACAGCGTTGTTGAGGAAGTGTACCTTTTTTACTTGGAAAAGATGTGGAAATTAGGTTTTTCCATGAAAAGTTCCAAAAGTTTACTGTCAAAAAAGTTAGGGCAATTTGAAATAAATAATGAGCGTACGCAGCGGCCTCTAGATGATACATGAAAATTATCATAAAATTATGATTTTCCACGTCAAAAAATAACCCCGGGTACCGAATTTCGTGCAAATAACTTATTTTTTGCGAGAGTTACTTTCAAAAAACGAATAAATAAATTCAATTTCAACACCCCACATCTCCGAAACGAAGCATTTTCGGACAAAAGTTTTTTTTCCTAAAAATGTCTCAGGAATACGTCACTTGAATAATTTAACGTACTTATGTTACACCCTGTATACTGTAGTTCAGTAATTTAAACGATAATGAAAGGTAAATTAATATGATATGATTTATAGGATTGACAATGTAGATATTATCTAAATTATTCAATTTCAAATGAATATTTTTTACAACCATGACATCAAGCAATACAGCTATTGGAATATTTATTAAAACAGTTATTCTGGTTCTTTATTGTTTCTGGCAAATGAGAGTGGGTTGACACAAGTTTTGAAATCAGAAACATTTCAACCAACATGTTTCTGATGTTATTTGAAAATATCTTTAGTTGGAAGTTGGTAGTCACTAAACCTGTGATTTTCAAATATGCATCCTGATTCCTACATTTTCCATTAATTTCAACAATAAAAAATATACAGTGGCAATAGTAGCGATTCCATTCGTTTCCATATTTTTTTGAAAATTCTCTCCATTTAATATTTATAATTACAATTGTTGCTTATTCATTAATCAATAATTGCATCGAATACAAATCTAGTCAATGTCTGTTTCATTTCTTATCATAGCAAGGAAACTCTACTGTCATTCTTCTCTCGTGAACGTACATAATTTTTGAAACACCGAATGCATGCACCCCAACACAAACAAAAGAACACAAAGAAAACGAATCCAAAAGTGACAATCACAAACCCATTTAGATTTCGTCGTCATTCATTAAACTAACATATAACCGGTCAAACCACTTCTCATAAAGACAAAACTAAAACTATTTCGTTCAAAAAAAGATTCACACGGAACTGTAACTAAAACAAAAAACCTTTAAAATATGCATATCATTTTTCAACCCCTTCGGAAGTGTTGAAGGGGTTCAGAGACCCCGTTGTTCGGCGATTGTTTCAAGCAAAAAATTAACCCCAAATTATTTCCGTATGTAAATTAGGCCAGGTAAGAATAGCGAGCGTCATTAAAAGAATAGGAACTTGTAAGGAAAGAAGATATACATACCTGTGCGCATACGGAAGCTGGAGTAGACAGCATTCTCACGAAAAAAGTTGTAGAAATGCTTTTTTGTAAGAGGAGATTCTTGAACTTTTAATTGTATGAAGAGGACAAACAAAGGTGTTTGGATGGGTAAATATATGTGAGAAAGTGGGGTGGTCTTTTATGCCTCAAGATTATAATCTGAATTACTCGGAATTAAAATTTTGGTAAATAAAAAATACAGCTTGCTACACAACTTGTGTGACAGAGAAAAATAATAACCACGGCTGGATATAACTATGTCAAAACTATTTTCGAAAATTGTTGATCGTACCGTGGTCAACAAACCCAGAAAGTAACTGTGGTACAACCAACAACATTCTTGTAGCGAATTTTCTTTTTATAATTTGGTCATCATAATTGACAGTCAAGGTTTTTAAAGGTCGAATTAATATTCCGGAAAGGTGCATATGACATGCTTCATATAGACGACTTTGTAGGTACGTGTGGTAGATATCCGATGGAAAAACAACAACTAACCCAGCTAATGCTGCGCAGAAAGCTGAAGTAAAACTATCAGGCAACTGTGCAACGTCTTTGATTTGGAAGATTCGCCGCAAGTTATTTTTCCAAATCGAAGACTTTGCACTAGTTAAAGAAAATGGGAGAGGAGATATTAGTTTCTAGGGAGTTTCTCACAGTTTGTGTATAAAAATGGATAATTAGAAAGCGAAGAAGGTTTTCCCTAGAACTAGCTGTTTTAAATAATGAACTCTTTCTCTTAGTTTGTATCTGAAATAAACTTCACTTTTTCAGACAAATTTCTTTGGTGTTTGTAGATTGCTCATATTTTCTGTAAAAGTTTCTTGTATTTTTCATATTTCAGTTAATAAATTTAATGCCAAAGAAGATTCAGTGTGCTCCTTCAAAAATAAATTTGAAATGCCTAGTCAGCTGATACAAAAATAAAAACAAAGTCAATGCTTTTTTCACAAATATGCCTGGTATCCATCAATGAATATAAATACGTGAAACATGTATACCAAACTATGACACCTTAAGTCATGAAATGGTTGAATATGTTTCTCATTCGTATAACTTTTCACAACTTTCATATTCTCACCTCAATTATTTTCAATACTAAATAATAATAATAACATTTATTTGCAGTTCCTTATTACATATGAATACAATAAATATTCAATCTATAAAAATGATTAAAAAAACTACAAATAAGGCTAGAAACATCATGTACCGGAAAGGTACTGTTGATATTAATTCTAGCCTTGAAGAACAAAAAACTAAACTAGAGGAGGAGAAACAATTTGCAATCCCTGAGCAATATAAAAGCAAATTCAAAAATCGTTACATGTGTTGTACAGCTATTCTCTCAAATATTGAACAAAAGTCATTTTTTGGAGAGGAAATCAGAAGTTTTCATCGACTTTTTAAGGATTTTTACCTTCCACTATCTGTAAATAAAAACCGGTCTTCTAATATTCAGATGAGAAACTTCTGAAACAAATTCAGTGGATTTATTTTTTTTTGTTCGTAACACTTCTTAAAACTCATGATTCTATAATGAATTTTTTTCATTTCTTTAATAGTTTACTGAGAAATGTTTCTGTCCTCACACATACAGGAATATTAGCCACGCAAACGGTAAATAACGTATAATTGTAACACATCCACCAAAGCTTTTACCTACTACTTTTCATGGCTCCATAACATTTTAATAATATTCGTGTTTTGAAGTAATTTTCAAGTGGTTTCAAATAATTCCGAATTATGAGCCTAAATTTACACTGAGCTTAGCAATTTTCTAAACAATTTCGAACCGAAACAAAGTTTAATGTAAGATTAATTTCACTCTTTGAAAGCACCTCCAAACACGATAAGGATATTAGTAGTGATAATGAACAAAAATCGAATCAACAAAATAGGCAAGGTCCCGATCTGAAATAACCGAGGGTCCCAAATACCATCTAGCAATCCTTCAACTTTCAACTGAAATATATTTCATTTTGAAAAGGTTCTTTGGAAAGTTGAAATAAATGTTGAACCTAGTAAGTTAGAAATACTTGAAAACCTGTTAATGTCAATGAATTATTTTTCAGGCAAGTTCACTTTTTTCTACAATAATTTGAAATTACCGCAATTAGTTTCTTCTTTACGATCAATAATGAGATACGGCCATTACCATTAAACAACCATCATCCATCAAAATTTTTGCAGTTACTTGACTCATGACAATGAGTGACTTTTTTTTTGATATAATTCTTTTTCATTCAATTTTCTGTGAAATTTCACTCAAAAATGTCTAGACCATCCGAACGATTACGGTGTATCACTTTTTCAAGGATTTCACATATGAAAACATAGATGTTTTTCATGAAGTAAGTCAATAAAAATAAAGATAAAAGTAATATGTATTCGCAAATAGATCATTCTGTTATTTTTACACTTTTGAAGTAGGCCAGCTTACAAATTTCAGAACTGTATTAACAATCCAGTTTGCAAACAAATGATTTTCTGTACCAAGCGAAAACGTTTTGGGAAACTTATTTATTTATATTATTTTTCTACCAATCTTGTTATTGCGACAAAAACATTTAAAATACGTGAAAGTGCATCACTGTTTTAACAAACTATCACATGTAGGACAGGACCCTCGGTTCGTGGCTATGGGGTATTATCAACTGTATATATAATTAGAGTTTGATTGTGGGTCTAGGAGACTATCACATGTGTATCATAAATCTTCCAATTCAGCCCTGTTAAAGTTTAGTTGAACAATTTCCAACGTTTGGAGTACCAATTCGCGAATGAATATAAATGGGACACTATTTCTAGAAAGGAATTAGATTAGCTCACTTTATTCTTGTCTCTGTTTAGGAATCTGAATTTTAATGTATCCAAAAACTTTTTCTTGTATATATTAGATACGTTTTGAAATACTTACTGACATAGATAATATACAATGCAGTTTCTACATTCATTCGGCAGATACAAGTAGTATCTACTAAACTGTCAGTTCTGGTTGTCAGCATGGACGATCAACGTCTATGACGGTTTCTTTGAAAAACTGAGAGATCCAACTCTTCTAACTTGATAGAGCCATGAGAAAATTTAATTGCAAGTCACCAACGGGAACAATTACTCATTTTTGTATGGAGTATAGTATCTTTATAGTACTTTTTACCCATCATTTATTTTTCATTAGAAGTTTGTGGACGGAATAAATAACTACTGAATTGGTGGGTCGCCATTTTGCAATTTTCGCAAGATTTGGGTTGCAAAAATCAAGTAAAATGCTTCACTGACTCAAGTGTGTATTCTTCACAAAGTAATACGTTTTCATTCAAGTATTGGCCAATTCCATCATATATTGAAGTAAAATTTCAACAGATTTAGTATTTAATATTTTCTACTATCAGTGAGATCTTCACACTAAGTTGATTATAACTGGAAATAATCAACAGAGTTATAGATCATACGAGCATTATATTACAGCCCGTATATACCACGGACTTCTTTTTTGTTCGAATCACGTAATAACCCACCCATCATTAAAAACTATTAAACCTAATAATAAATGTCACGCAAATAATTCCTGCTAATATATAACATATTATCTGAACATCGCTGAAGATTTAAAGCTCAATAAGCCCATCTCGTTTTATATCCCAAAACCACATTTCGCCATGGTTATTTTTAGGTGGGCTGTCTAATAAAAACTTCCAACAAAAAACTCGCAACAGATTTATGTCAAATATAACATTCACGCACAAACTCGTTTAATACGAGGAAAAGAAAGAGCTGGGTATACCGGACGAAACGTATCGGAAAGAGATCTAAAAGATGCAACGGTTTTATCGCTGGGTGATACGCATGTTTCTGTTGTACCATTTCGTACCATCGTGGAAAACGAATGCAAAGCGTTCGATATGTATAAAATTTTACATAAGGGTTTCAAGTGAAAATGAGATACCTGGAGTATTCTTGAAACGTAATCAACCTGCTCTATAGAATAAACAACCTTCCTTTGCAGGTTGGATAATTCATATTCTATGATGATTGAAATCTACTCGATTTCAAACAGGGATGATAATTAAATTGATGACTGCACTTGCTCCTCACGTTTTAATCGTTTCATCAAAAACCAGCTAATCTAACAAGAGTAGATCTCAAAATTATTCGAATTACCAGTATGAGTTGAGTTAAAACTGAGTTCTTACTGTTCAACCAATGCTTGCTTTGAGAGTTTTCTGGAAACAATGATCACTTTAGAGTAACCATTCCATTGAAGGTCATTTTGGATGATGCCTAGTTCCTTTTCAAGACCTTCTTTTGTATTGCAGAGCCCGAAAGCACGGTCTAGAAGAGTCTTGATGATTTCTCTCTTAGTCGATTGATGGTGGTTGGAGTCCTGGTTCAGATGCTGTCCCGTGTGAGTAGGTTTTCGATAAACAGATGTTTCCCATTTAGTGTCGGTCCTCTTCACCAATACGTCTAAGAACGGCAATTCGTTGTATACTTCCTTCTCCATTGTGAAAGTGATGGAAAGTGAAGCCCATCAACGTTGTTGATGTGCTTCAGGAAAGTGTCTAGTTCTGTGTTCCTATGGTTCCATATTATACAGGTGTCGTCCACGAATCTCAACCAGACTCGGGGCTTCTTGTGGGCTTGTTCAATGACCAAAGTGTCAAACCACTCCATATATATGTTGGCTATAAAAGGTGGAAGTGGCGATCTCATTGGCAGTCCCTCATCTTGCGTAAAGAATTCGCCCTTCAGTTGGAAATAGGAGACTACCATTCACAGCATCCTAGTAATTCCATGATTACTTGTATTGGTAAGTTTATTCTATCTTTCAGGTCCCCATCTTCGGATAACTTCTTCTGTATGATTTGAATTGCTTCTTCGACAGGAACATTGGTGTAGATGCTTTTCACGTCGAAAATAGTCAATTGATCGTGCCCTTTATCCGGTACAATTTCCTTCCAATGGATGCACTTATGGTCTCTTACTATCTTTGTGTATTTTGCTTTTTGAAGCACCTCTTCGATCTTCTGTTCGCAGAGATCAGTATCCATCACAACAGTTGCGTTTCCCTTATCTATGGGTAAGATTTTGATGGTGTTGTCTCTACGTAGCCCGTTCAGGGCTCTTCGTTCGTCATTACTGATTTTCCATCTGAATTCTTCTGCCCCGATCTGATCAATAACGGAACTGGTGGATTCCATTGCAGTTATTATTTCCAAAGTGGGCACAGATGTTGGTGCAATGGCGAAGTTTGGACTTTTCCTCAACAAGGATTCCTCCTCCTCATGTTGATGACGTTGGCGGCATCATAGTTGTCCTGTTTTCATTCTGCATTTGGGCATTGTTTCCTCACCAACTTTTACCACTTCTGTTGTGGGTGTTCTCCATGTCTTGTTGGATCTTCAAGCATGCGCTTTCAATCTTGCCAAATATAGGTCCATGATCCATTTCCAAAGTCTCTCTTCTTATTTCTTCAAAACGTTCTGTGACATCCTGCATCAAAGTTAGACAATGGAAGTCCGAACTGATGAAATGAACTACGAAACATTGTCAACCACCTTCCAAGAAACAATGATCAATATTTATTCCCACTACCAAAATGTAACACAGCTCTTAGTTGATTGAGTCAAACGATACCAACCAACTTGTAGTCTTCTGGAACGGAAGAAGCCAACTTGGTTGGTGAAGAGGATTACATTTCTGGTGATTGGGAACGTAGCTTGATTTTGGATAAACAAGGTACTATTATACATGTTCTCACCCATGCGATTAAACTAATATATCAGTGTAAGGTTCCATTAGTATAATAGTTAGTTACAATAATCACAATCGGTGTTCACATTTCTCTTTAACCGTTTTTTTTTTTTTTCATATTCTTTCAACTTTGAATTTAGG
>WOGM01001138.1:0-10470 GCA_015342125.1 Leptinotarsa haldemani | reverse complement strand
AGTTGATATGTTTTGTATGCATATGACAATCTTTCAAGTATGTTTGGTATAATTTTAATCTAAGTATTATTTTATGTATATGTACAAATGCTATTTGACCTATCCTATAACTTTGTAAGTTCTACAGGATGAATAAAGTGGTTTGATTTGATTTAGTATTGTAACCAATTAAATTATTACTCAAAAATGTTTGTTATTAGCCTATTGAAAAATGCTAATTATACTTTTTGAAGAAAAAAGCATTCCTCAATGAATACATTATCGATGAAAGAAGAAACAAATGTATTTTGTTATATCCATAGTCATAGTCTAATTCGTATCAGATATCTCTCCAGCTTGAGACTCTTCATATCCCTCATGCATTTTGTTGAATACTACATTATTAATTCAGTGTTTCGTTTCAGGTAAAATGAAGGTGATCGTACTGTTGTCAACTATTGGAATCTTAAATGCCTTACACTGCGACAAAGATTACAATTTTGATAAAAGAGGCTACTACATAACCTGCCAATACCTTTCGAGAGAGCACCTCGATATTCTTCAAAATATCACAGTCAACAACGAAATAAGTCTTATGATAGAAAAATCTGTTTTGTACAACGTATCTTCTGAAATATTTCGAAACGTGGGAGAGATACGTTTCCTTACTATAAAACATTCAATTTTTACATTTTTACCATCGGAAAGCATATTTAACACTCTACCCAAGTTAGAGCATATTACCATCCAGAATACTACCTTTCATATGAATAAATATACTTTCTCAGGTATAAATCATTTAAGGGAATTGGTGTTATCCAATAATGACTTGATTAAAGTGGAAGAAAGTACGCTAAAGCATTTGGATGTCTTGGAGCATTTTCAACTGACAGAAAACATGTTACAAGATACAGCAAACATCGTGATGTGCGAGTTGAAGAACTTGAAATCATTGAATCTATCAAGTAACTTGATAAAGAGTGTTGGTTATTTTTCCACATTATGTAAAACTCCTACCTCTATGGATTTTAGTGGTAATCGTCATTCATATGCTTTAAATGTGTCGAAAGATGACTATACCATATATGAATTTGATTCGAATTTAGTAGAGTTAGATTTGAGCCACAATAGGTTAAGAACGTTAGGGGATTTGTTTAACACTGTCAAATACGTCCAAGTGGTGAACCTGCAAGAAAACATGTTAACTCTATTGAAGAATTCTGACTTCAAACTACTTAAAGATTTGAAAGACCTCTATCTCCAAAACAATAATATAAGTACTATAGAAGATAGAGTATTTCATGGAAAAAACAATTTAGAACGTTTAGATTTATCTCGCAATAGGTTGACGTTTTTCAGTATAACGGATTTGCCCATGCTGAGGTACCTTAACTTAGGCTCAAACAAACTGAAAGAGGAGATTCTCGATGTAATCAACAGTACAAAGTCCTTGCAGAAGTTTTTTCTCTTTGATAACAATATTTCCGAAGTAAAACCTTATGCGTTCCAAAGATTTAACAAACTTGAATTACTTGATTTAAATGACAATCGCATAAAATTAAACAATAATTCGTTTAGCGGTTTATTCGAACTGAAAACCCTTTTTTTGGCGGGTAACCATATGGAAGTGTTACCAGAAACGATTTTCAGAGATTTGAGGAAATTGAAAACTATCGATTTATCGAGAAATGAATTCAAAGCATTATATCCAGCTACATTCAATGAACTGAGAAATGTAAAAGTTCTCAATATTTCTCACAACCATTTGGAAGGTTTGGACTACATTTTACTGAATCCATTGAAGAATTTACACGTTTTAGATATTTCTGACAACAAATTGCATTATATACAGTATGATTCTATAATTTCTAATTTGCCATCACTTTCGGTTTTGAATATCCAACAAAATCGGTTATCTTGCAAGTTCTTGATTAAAATAGTTGGATATTTGAAACTCAAGTCAATCAATTACACAATGCAAGAAAAAATAGATACTTTTCATGAAAATGTAGCAGGTATATTTTGTGCTAACGAACAGACCATGGAAGGGCTACAAACTGACACAACCACAGGTCATACTAATCTTTTATTCAATACAGTTATGGCTTTGGTTTCGTTATTTTTAGTCTTGATTATGGGTATTGTTGGATTCAAAATTTACATTTATCTGAAGAGGCGTAAATACAGAGCAGACGAATTCGAATTGATTGTGGATTAATTTTTAGTGCAATTGTTGATTTAAAAACCGTTGAGTATGGTGACATCACAGATCACGAAAACTACGACTGTGACTACGATATGATCTGTGATTGTTGTTGTGATCTGTGATATTATTATTCAGCATTGAATTCGATTTTGTTATGTCCTAGTCAAGAAAAGTTAAAATGGCAATTGATAGTGATATTTTATTGTCTAATCCTACAAAATATCTTGAAGGTAGTAAATAATGTTACTATTATTGTTTGAATAAAGGTTTCGACATATCTAACGTGTTTGGTTTCCCCTTAATATAATTGTAATTTTCATCTAATCTTTTTAATTTTCATTTGTTATTTCAGAGATTTCAGATCATATCATATTCAATGGAAATCCAAACTAATGAAATTCACCATCAATACTTGATTAATGTTTGTTTTTAAAATTAATTATGATTGTTTCTATTTCTTTCTGGGTTCAAGGTATGAAATACATTGAATTACAGGATGGGTTCCACTCTTTACTCTTTATGTCAGTGATTTTGAGAAATAATTTCCGAATTCTTTTGATAAAGTCACATTAGTATTATTTGGGTCTGATTCTATTTCAATGTGTCTTTTGCATAGCCTGTTTTTGCGTAATTTATTGTTTACTAATTTCCAAAGAGATTTGGTTTTATTTTCTGAAGTAAGTAGCTTTTGCATATGACGATGCTGTTTTTTGAGATTATTTTGTCATTAACATTTTTTTTCAATTTATTATTTTCAAATTGTCTAATGCTAGTCATAAGTCATTGGAATATTTACTTATCTCAGGAGATTATTCAATTTTAATTCTTTGATTAGGTAAACACGACTGAAAACACCATGCCAAATGATTCATAAAATCATCAAACAGTTTTCGAATACTCATTTCATTATTATTTCCAAAGTACCTGTCTAATTTCGTTTTGAACTTGTTCATATTGACGGTGGGAATTATCTGTTAGATCGAGGTGAGTATCAGTTATTCCATTTAAATATTTAACTGATGTGATCAGATATTTAAAAATCAACTGCCCCATTCATGAAAACATTTATGTTTATTATAAAATCAATTCCAGAAGTTAAATTACTTCCATATAGGGCTCTTCTCTATAGAGCACGTTAATGATAATGTTTAATTGTAAGGAATCTAAGAGATCTTGTAAGGGCGACAGCTGGTTAACGGAAAAACAGGTTTTAACAGATTTTTTAACAAGATCTACAGTTCTTTTTTTGAAGTTCTATCACATTTGCACTCATATTAACTTTCGACGGTACTTTTTGATGCACGATCAATTTCTGTACTGATTTCTTGAATTTATCCAGCTTAGCACGGAATAGAACAATATATTTGTTGATATCTGGTATAGAGGTTTTGGCAGCATTAAGTTGGAAGAGCTTTTAGGAAGGCTGGGGATCCAACTCTAATAAATTAATGATGTATAATATGACAGTAGTTTCTAGCCAAAGCATAGCTGAAACATGGTGAAAACCTGTGATATGAGGGTTTCAAGACAAGAAACGCAAACATCACCTTTCCTTTAAACAATTTATTCACTATATGTACCTACCTCATATAAAGCATAGCAAAACGTTTCATAACTTACATTTGTAGCAAAAACCTAAAACTACATAGTGGAGACTGTCGGTTTCCTACCATAATTTTCTACTTTAAGTTCAACTTAATTCTCAATATTCAGATTTCTTGATAGTCTTCATAACATCCTTTATTCTTACCAAAATGAATGCATTCAACCATTCTTCGCTATCCCATATATATAGCATGTAAGATTAACTCCTTCAAATATTCTAATCTCACTGACCCAACAGTCTCAAATTTCAGTTATATTGTGTATACAAACTCCATAAAAAAAATCAAACTTAAAAATTTAATTTCGCACATTTTCTCTTGGTGCTCGTCTTCTCTCATTGAAAATCCTGTCTTCCATACCATCACTTTCTGTTACAAGCGCTCTTTCAAGAATAATCCGACCTTCTTTATATTTTTGATTATCTTCTGTAGCAAATTCATACATCCAGCCCAATTTGGTATCACATGATTTACAGCAAACATCTCTTACCTGAAATTTATCAGGTTGAGTTGCTTTCTAGCTGCTTATTCAACAAATATGTATATTAACCACTGTTAAAGTATACCATAAATTTCAGTGAAGTCAGTAATGGAGGTTATTCATGAAAAAATACAAGTAAGAATTTTTGACAACATACACAGTAGGTACTTCAAACTCTATATACGGTGGCATACATTATAACTTAACTATCTGGTTAACGAAAAAACAGATTTTAAACACATTTTTAAACAGAACTAGCAGCATTCTTACTTTTGCTGATGAGCAAGAATTATTCAGAAATGTAGAGTCTTTGAATGACTGAGCTATTTCAGGATTCTTCACTATTTGCCTTAAGTATAATAGAAATACTTCAGAAAAATGATTTTGATTTAGAATTGATTCATAAAATTAAATAGCTTCGTTCACTTAAATACAACAAAAAGATCATTCAAAAGTTTAAAAGTTGTTAAGAATAAAGAGAGAATGCAATAAGTGGTTATGGTACTTGTTTTGCTAGTAAAATGATATCATATTTGTTCTACAGAAATGTTTTATAGATCACCAAGTCTAAAATATTCTGTGAACATCATGTACGTTATACTAAATGATGATCGTCAAGAAGAAAAGTTAATGATAGAACTTCAACCCTCGACATGAAAATTATAATTCACAGAAATTCTTTCAACTTCATGGAGAATTTTTGAAATGTATTCAAAAGTCTTTGAAAAATTGCTCAAGATCTTTCTCTGCTAAGTATTCATGACCACTGAAATCTATAAGCCCCATAATAATGGCTCTTACATAAAAGAAACATAAAAATAACTCACCATATGACGTCCGGTAAGCATAACTCTGTCTTGAACATCACTGTATGTTAAATTAACAACTTTATTGAACAAGAAAGCTCTACCAGTGGCTCCAGTAAATCTGGTACTTATTAGCTCTTGCCTATTCGTTAAATTTGTTCCACAATTTGCACAAGAAAAAAGTCTACTTCCACCTATATGTTCTAAGAAAATTCGTCCCATTTTTAGCTCCTGTAGGAAACCAATCATTTAATTTTGATTATATAGAACAATGGAGATTGAATTTACCTGAAGTTTTTTGCCAGTTAATTATATTGAAGTCTATTCTAGTTAATTCTAATGTACAAATGAAATTCAAAATCTTTATCCACAATTATTCACCAACTATGCACTTCTTTATAGTCAATGTGAGTTGGTTGAACTAGATTAAAACCAGAATAATCAAAATGAAACAACAAAAAACAGCTGAGCTGTCACATCTATTGACAGTATAACTGACACTTACGACTTCACTGTCAGCTGTCAGCAACACAGAACTATAGTTATGTGGTCAGCAAGAGTGTTTTGTTGGCTCCGGGGTTTCTAAGCATATTTGTTGACCCAAACTGGGTCAATTCTACCAAAAATTATTCGCTATCTTGCTCGATCAAATAGCACTGGTCAGAGAGAGCAAATAACTTTTTACAAAATAGCACCATCTTGAAAAAGAATAGTACCAAAAAACATAGCTGAGATTTTGGGAAAAAATAAAGGTTTGGCTGTCTACTTATCCATCATTATACAAAAATGTGGGAAACTTTCGAAGAAAATGGCCAATACTTGATGAAAATCTATATGATGGAAATGGCCGATACTTGATGAAAATTCGAACCTTCTCTTTTTTACTCACTCGGACATTTGACTGTTGACATTGACGTTTATGTCATTGACCCTCCCTGTTCGTGAGCTTTTTGATTCTTTGATTTCTTTGATTTGTACAGGAAATCTGTGAGTAGAAACAAATGGCCCAAATTTTTCTTTAATATGCTTTTCAAGAATCCAAAACCAGCTTATAGAAGGTGGATCAAACGTGGGGCAATAACACTTTTTGTGGTAGAAGTAGCTTGTTTTGCAGGAAGTTACTTTATTTGGCAAAGAGTCAACACTGAAAGAGGTATCATATGAGGATCTTTGTTATCACAAAAAACTTGTTCTCGTCTTTTTATAGAATATCGAAAATATCTCCACGACAACTATCCCTCAATTCTAGAATTGTATTACAAAACTGGTGAAACTTTAGATCCACTCAACAGGTTAAGACAGACTGATCAAGCCTGCTGGCAAAAACAAGTTTGATGGCTAGCAGATTGGTGAGGTCAATATTTTGGTTGTGTTCATTATCTGGACTCGGTTATGGATTGTTGATTTTGACCACACCATCGCAATCGAGCATTAATGAATTGAAACAGGTCAGTGTTCAAAATATTGTACTTAATTTTTCATCCATGTCAATTTTGATAGATTGTTTGTCATTTTAAGTTTGGCATACTAAATGAACATAGAAATTATTCCCCATTTTAGAAAAATTTTAAAGAGTTATATATTGCAATGATACTATGCATTTGATACATTTTAAATACTACAATATCAAATAACACATTTGTGAAATTTTATTCTTATTTGAAGCAAACTTGATGTAAATTAAAACTGAATAGATTAGGAAGTGCCTAGAAGGCTTCTCCTTCTGAAAGTTTATTCATTCATATGAGAGCACTATTAATTTACAAATTACCTATGTATACTGGTAAAATTATGTACATATGCTCACAGAAATCAAAGCTTCTCCTAGATCATTTGAATGAAAATAAAAAGAAATTAAATTCTAAGCTAGGATTATGATTGTTGATTTGGTTAATTATTGATTTTACTGGATCACACTAATTTTTGAGAAAATTTGTATTGAACTTACATATTTCTCGTTTGCAGAAGTAATTTTTAATGTCGCACATCGCTTCTTTACCCAATGATTCACGCTTAGCAATCAGTAAGGTATAATTGATTCTAGCAAAGGCCTTGAAAAAAAATCTGTCTATATTACATAACATTACATAACAAATCAAACAGACAATTTGAAACATATTTTATGAAAACAAATTGCACTCACTGAAAAATCATCTGAGGAATGTAAATGTTTTGATTCATTATTGATTGTATAAAAATATAATAAATAACATTTAAATTTAAGAGTAAGGAACTATTTTTAAAAACCAAGGATATTTTTAGAAAGCACTGTACATATTTTTTAAGTAAAATACAGACTGCCACCATCCCAATTAATTGAAATATCTCAACTAGTAGTAATTCGTGCATTTAGATAAAACCAGAGCCGAGTAGTTTGATATTTTGGAATCAGAGCCTAACAGTTCGGTTTTGATCATAGATCTTGTCAGTGGTACTGGTCTAGATCATAAATTCGTGAAAAAGCAACTCTGTTGAATGCTGCCTCCATTGAAATTCTACATTAGCTTTACCTATTAAGAAAATGAAGACACATTATTTTTATTATTGAATGCAATGTTTCAATTCAATAGCAGAATCAATACTCCTTACCGCTCTGGATTGAATGATTCCGTACAGTCTATCTCGTCATGTGTAAATCTTTTGCTGAAAAAATCCTCACTTATTTATTTTGTAGTACATTTTTAAGAGATAGCAAAAACGTATGTGACTTTCTGGAACTTCAACTAGCGTTTCCTAATATGACTAATACTCGTAATCAGTCTGTGCAAAGCTTATTGTTAAATCTTCTGAAAATGGAACTTTTAGCAGGTGATGATTGACTGATTGTATTGCCAAACATGCGCCAAATTAACTGACTGTTATAAGAAAACAAGTATAGCTGAGGCTCCAGTCAATCTAATAATAATACTGATGATCTTCAAATATGACCCAACCTCGGACGGAAGCACCAAACTGTTACAAAGGTTCGAAGTAGATGAACACTTCAATATAGCAGACCACCATTATAATCTTCATTCAGTCATTGTTCACTGTGGTTCTGGCGTTGAATCTGGTCACTATTAAGCCTTGGTCAAAGACGAAACGGACTGGTTTAATTTTGACTAAGTATTCTGGCGAAATATTGATTTTATTGGAGCCTCTGGAGACACCCTACATTTTGTTTTATGAAACAGAGGATATTGGTAGATTAATATCTTCAGATGATGTGGTGCTGCAGGTTTTTCCGGGTTTTTCTGCAGCTGAAAAAGCAAATGCGCCACTGGAATCAATGAAGCCGCCCCGAAGCGCCAATTAATTTTTGTTGTTTTATAATTTCACGATTTGTATTAGATAATTATAAAATATTCAGCTGGTGTGGACAAAAACTATGAAAAAGAAGTCAGGGCGACCTTTTTCTAAGAAGATGACAAAAGTCAAACATGGCACTTTTAAGAGAAGTGCGAGTCCATATGACACAGTCTGGTTTTGAATTTAGTTGAAAGCTGTACAGAAAACAATCACAACACAATCTCTTTCATTTAAGAAACATAACTTTTCTGGCCTTCCTATTGATAGAATTAGGCACACTATTTTCAATGATTTCATTACTGATTTTGTAAATATGTTAATAAATTGATGATCATGAATTTTAAATATTGATAATTACTTTCTTTCAGAAATTGGGTAGTGATAAGCAACCGAAAGAAACTCTAAGTAAAAATCAACAGTTTATGAACGTTTTGCAGGCTGCAACCAATAACTCAAAACCAATTTACCGATTATCTAAGGAAGAAATTGAAAAAGAACTTAACAAAAAATAAAACCAGTCCTATTATTCTTCTAATTTAAAAAAAATGAATGCAATAACAGTAGATAGTGTAACTGATAAAACCAACAAATTGAATTTCCTAACCAAAAGAGAGAATGAGAGAAAGCATAACTTACAGAAAAAACGTGAAGATAAATGCCTAACGTCAGCTAATAATGAACAACTAGATTTTTTTGAACGGTTATTTAACGAAAAACACACTTATATAGAGGATATGATCAACCTTTCTAAAAATGTTCCAAGGATTGAGCTGCTGAATCATTTCAATATGATCTCGAAGGAAATATTAACTTTACAGAAATACGTAGCAGCTTCTAATATATTTCTAAGAAACTATGATTTACAGAGATGTCAATTTATGCTTCAGGAGTTAACCTTGAAATCCAAACAGATTGAAGATGAGCTTCTGCCGAAGAAGAAGTTTTCTTTCAAAAATAAATCAAAAGAAAATGGGCAGATTAAAATTCCAGAAAAGAAGGAAAATTTTGATGAAGTTGATTTTCGATCAAAACGTTCTATTGCGAAAAACTTGTGTGGAATCTTCAATAAAAGTAATGAAGTACTGATATTGACCAATCAGGATATTTTCAAAAAAGATGTCACATTAGAGAAACTGGAAAATTGTAAGGCTTTTTTGAAAGGTAGCCCATCGACTCTGCATCTGGATCAACTTAGGAACTGTCAGATATTTTCTGGACCCGTGTCAACCTCCATCTTTGCTGAAAACTGTGAGAACTGTACTTTAGTCATCGCTTGTCAACAGTTGAGACTGCACAGTTCTAGAAACACCATCATTTATCTACATGTTACGAGCAGAGCCATTATGGAAGATTGCAAGGAAATCTCTATTGCTCCTTATAATTGGAAGTATGATGAAATCGAAGATGATTTTAAGAATGCTTCTCTCAATAAATCAACGAATAACTGGACCTGCATCGATGACTTCAACTGGCTGAATGAAAAGCATTCTCCAAACTGGAAGGAAATTGAAGAACAGGATCGGGTCTCAAATTGGGATGCAATATAGTATTTTGTGAAATGACTTATGTAAATATTGAATTCAATATTTTGTTTTCCTTATATACCCCTCCAATAACTCCCTAAACATGCTACAGTGAAGATTTCAGTCTCAATGTTCTTTTGGGTCCAGTGTTATTCATGACCTATTCAAAGTTGAATAAATGAATGCATTGATTGTTTAGAAAATATTCTAATATTCATATATTTGAAGGATACCATTACAAATGACACATAGTGATGACATTTGAAGATATTCTATATCTAATAGCAGAATAATGAAATTACATCACTACTACACTACATCACTGTTGATTGATTTGGACATAGGACTATAAAAAATTGGGTTCTATCATTATATACAGTGGCATCATGGAGTCAACATAATTATTGAGTCTTCTTCGATTGATGACTTGTTTATTTTATGGAAATTCATGTTCACTGAGGATACACTACAAAAACACACACTTTTGTCTATTTTCCACTATATGTCTTTATTGTTGACCGGTTTCGGCTATAACACCATTATCAAAACTAACTGATTACATTTGAATCTGAGTAATTTATAC
>WOGM01001137.1:0-10471 GCA_015342125.1 Leptinotarsa haldemani | reverse complement strand
TTTCGTATACTATAGTGTTATTTTTTAAAAGGTATTCTTTGATAAAACTTATGTGTTTCAACTTTTGAGGATTGTATTTCTATTATGAGCTCTCAACGTCACAAATAATAATAATAATATTCATTTTAGGTGTATCTGGCATGACATACTGAATTTCGACTTTTGACTTAAAATTTTAACTCAAATGACGATTTTAATGGAGAATAACTTCGAAATTTTGATTTTTATCTCGAATTCAAAATTTCTTATACTATAGTGTTATTTTTTAAAAGGTATTCTTTGATAAAACTTATGTGTTTCAACTTTTGAGGATTGTATTCCTATTATAAGCTCTCTACGTCACAAATAATAATAATAATATTCATTTTAGGTGTATCTGGCATGACATACTGAATTTCGACTTTTAACTTAAAATTTTAACTCAAATGACGATTTTAATGGAGAATAACTTCGAAATTTTTATTTTTATCTCGAATTCAAAATTTCTTATACTATAGTGTTATTTTTTAAAAGGTATTCTTTGATAAAACTCATGTGTTTCAACTTTTGAGGATTGCATTACTATTATAAGCTCTCTACGTCACAAATAATAATAATAATATTCATTTTAGGTATATCTGGCATGACATACTGAATTTCGACTTTTAACTTAAAATTTTAACTCAAATGACGATTTTAATGGAGAATAACTTCGAAATTTTTATTTTTATTCCGAATACAAAATTTCTTATACTATAGTGTTATTTTTTAAAAGGTATTCTTTGATAAAATTCATGTGTTTCAACTTTTGAGGATTGCATTCCTATTATAACCTCACCATTTCACAAATAATAATAATAATGTCCATTTTAGGTGTATCTGGCATGACATACAAACCCGCCAGGTCTTTTACTTCGCCCCGCCCTGAAAACCTCTTCCAAGAAGATATCGACGACTTGGTGAAGCCGATGCATTCTTCCACACCGCACCAGAAGGAGACGATGGCGACCATAAAGATGGAACCCTTAGCGGAATGTCGCGGCGAATGAACCCAGACAATGTTGAAATGTAATGTGATAAATTATTATTAGTTCTAGGGAATTTGAAAACCCGGCATTTTATTTATATCGTTGAGAAAATTCAAATTTTAGTGCGTAGTATATTTTGGACAGTTTTATATAATTTATCTAGAAGCCAAAGTTTCGGCCAGTTCTATAAAAAAAGACTGTTGTGTATATGTATACTATTGTTCTAAATTCAAAATAGAATAAATTTATTCTAGTACGTTTGAATCACACACTAGCAGGGAAGATTTATCAACATTCCCAACATTCGCTCGCGACAATCTGTTTTGGGATTCTCGTGATTTTCTGTTCATATCTTGTTAATAAAATCTGTAGTCATTATGAGGCGTGCTTCGAGTTTACGATATTCGCTCTGGTAAATTATCTGTCGGAGAGACACAAATGTGACAAGCTCTTTACCCCGGAAGATGTTTCATTATATATTCTATCGTTTTATATTTTACAATTCCCAGTTAACCGCAAAATCTTTATAGAAAAGATAATAGTACGGAAGTGCAGAAGAACCACATATTTTTATTATTTGTTTTTTTGGAAATGCCGACTTTAATCCAGAGTTTTCGAGTTTATTCTCGAAATATCAATTTTAATCTCGAAATTTTATCACTGAATTTCGAATGTGATTGTGGAATCTCCAAATTCGATCTCAAAATTTCGATTTTATTCGAGATTAACCACAAATTTTCGACTTTAATCTCACATTTTCGACTTTAACTAATTTTTTGAAATTTTGACTTTGAACTCAAAATTTTAACTTCAATGTCGAGTTTAATCGAGAATAACCTTGAAATTTTGACTTTTATTTCGAAATTTTGGGATTCAATCACGAAATTTCGAATGCAATCTTGAAATTTTGAAATTCAATCTCAAAATTTTAACTTTATTCAAGATTAACCACGAAATTTTGACTTTTATCTCGAATTTTCAACTTTAATGTCTAAATATCAACTATATTATCACAATTTTGACTTTTTAACTCTAAATTTTGACTTTGAACTTAAAATTTTGACTTTAATGTCGTTTTCAATCGGGAATAACCTTGAAAGTTTAACTTTTATCTCAAAATTTTGGGATTCAATCACGAAATTTTAAATGCAATCTTGAAATTTTGAAATTCAATCTCAAAATTTTAACTTTATTCAAGATTAACTACGAAATTTTGACTTTTATCTCAAATTTTCAACTTTATTCTCGAAATATCAACTATATTATCAAAATTTTGACTTTTTACCCTAAATTTTGACTTTGAACTTGGAATTTTAACTTTAATGTCGACTTTAATCGAGAATAATCTCGAAATTTTGACTTTTATCTCGAATTTTTGACTTCCATCTCAAAATTTGGGATTCAATCACGAAATTTCGAATGTAATCTTGAAATTTCGAAATTTAATCTCACAATTCTGACTTCAATACCGACATTTCGACTTTATTCGAGATTAACCACGAAATTTTGACTTTTGTCTCGAATTTTCGACTTTAATCCGGAAATTTCGACTTTAATCCGGAAATTTCCACTGTATTCTCAAAATTTCGACATTTAACTATAAATTTCGAGTTTTCATTTGAAATTTTAACTCAAACGACGATTTTAATCGAGAATAACTTCAAAATTTTTACTGTTATCTCGAATTTTTTACTTTTATCTCGAAATTTTGAGATTCAATCATGAAATTTTGAATGTAATCTATAATTTTGGAATTCAATCTCAGAATTTCAACTTGACTGTCAACTTTAATCGGGGAAACGCTCGGAATTTTGACTTTAATCCCAAATTTTTGACTTTAATCTCTAAATTTTTGACTTTAAACTCGAAATTTTGACTCAAAACTCGTATATTCAACTTTAAATTTCGAAATTCAATCTCGAAGTTTTAACTTTATTTGAGATTAACCACGAAATTGACTTTTATTTAAAATTTTCAACTTTAATCTCGAAATATCAGTTATATTCTCAAAATTTCGGCTTTTAACTCTAAATTGTGACTTTAAATTTAAAATTGTAACTTTAATCTCGACTTTAATCGAGAATAAACTCGAAATTTTGACTCTTATCTCAAATTTTTGACTTTCATCTCTAACTTTTTGAATTTAATCACGAAATTTCGAATTTAGTCTTGAAATTTCGAAATTCAATCTCAAAATTTTTGACTTTATTCGAGATTAACCAAGAAATTTTGACTTTAATCTGGAAATTCGTACTGTTTCTCGAAATTTCGACATTTAACTCAAAATTTCGATTTTTAGTTTGAAATTTTAACTTTAATGTCGAGATTAATGGAGAATAACCTCGAAATTTTTATCGAATTTTTGACTTTTATCTCGAAATTTCGAGGTTCAATAACGAAATTATGAATGTAATCTGGAATTTTGAAATTCAATCTCAAAATTCCAACTTGAGTGTCGACTTTAATCGAGGAAAACCTCGGAATTTTGAATTTAATCCCAAATGTTTGACATTAATCTCTAAATTTTTGACTTTAATCACAGAATTTCGACTATATTCTCTAAATTTTGATTTAGTCGATTTTAATAGAGACTAACTTCGAAATTTTGACTTTAACCCTGAATTTTTTACTTTTATCTCGAAATTTCAAGGTTCAATCACGAAATTTTTAATGTAATCTGGAATTTTGAAATTCAATCTCAAAATTTCAACGTAAGTGTCGACTTTAATCGAAAAATACCGCGGAATTTTGACTTTCATCCCAAATTTTTGACTTTCTCTTAACTTTTGATTTTTAACTCCAAATTTAGACTCAAAACTCGTATATTTAAATTAAATGTCAAGTTTAATCGAGAAAAACCTCAAAATTTTGACTTTAATCTTGAAATTTCGACGTCAATCTCGAAATTTCGAGTTTAATCTAGAAATTTCGAGTTTAATCTAGAAATTTTGAGATTTAATTACATAATTCAGAATGTTATCTTGCAATTTCAGAATTCAATCTCAAAATTTTAACTTGAATTTCTTATTTTTCGACTGTAAATTCGAAATTTCGACTTTAACCTTCAAAATTTCAACTGAAATGTCGACTTTAATCGAGAATAACTTCGAAATTTGGACTTTAATGTCGAGTTTTTGATTTTAATCTCGAAATTTCGACTCTTAACTCAAAATTTTAACTTTAATTGACAAATTTTTTCGAGAAGAACTTCGAAATTTTGACTTTAATGTCGAATTTTCGACTTTGAACATGATTAACCTTAAAATTTTGACTTTAGTTTTGAAATTTCGACTTTCAACTCCAAATTTCGACATCCATCGATGTTGATCCATTTAATTTTTTCATTCATAGACTCCCAAGAATATCAGACTTGGAATTGTTTTGCCTAAATGAAAATATCACATTAAAATGGGAATATTATTTAAAATCGATCGGAATATAATGAAATTTTCGTTTCTTATTTTTCTATCCGTTTGTGAAAATCAGACATCCATTATTCATCCGATAAAAGTAACCTGTTTTCATTTTCTAACATTTTTTTTGAAGTAAAGTTGGATTTTCAACTTAAATTTAATTTAATGATTTCTCGCATGCTGTTTGATTAGCAATTTAGTAGCATTGCCTATCAGGAAAGTCCCACCTAGTTTATTTTCATTTTCTGTGCAATGTGGATTAGCAGTTGACTGGGAATACTTTTTTAAGTTGAATATTTCTAAGTTGTTGAGCAATTTCAAATTTTTATTTATGTTGTTCGGTTTTCCTTGTACAAATAACTGAAAAGCCTGAATTTATTTTCCATCACATTCGGTTGAAAGGCCTTGTTACCCAAAATATAAGTACTTATTGGGATTCAGATCAGAGCTGAAGTCGAATCTAGTTGTACATCAAAGTCGTTTCATAGAAAGTAAGATAAATATATGTACAAAACTAAGGTTAAAAAAAATGGTAGCTCGTAAATAATTTTACCTAAATATTGAATGGATATATCCACTATTTGAACATCCTATGTTTTTCCGAAATAATGATAAATATATATTCTATCATTGATGTTCGGATACGATGCTCTAGCCTCCCACTTGTTGAACTGTAGCCACCGTATTGTGTATGTGCAATATGAACAAGTTTTATTTTCCAGTTAGTTTAATACTAATGAGTTGTGAAGGGTCAGTTATCATCAGTATTTCCATGTTATACAGATTCTACTGGTCTCGTTAAATTATTTTATTTATTCAGTACATATTGTAATTACTTCAAACTTGTAGGTAAGCCATATAAAAGTAAGTATGTACCTTTACCGCTTTGTTCATTTGATGCCCTTATTTTCCAGTGATCAGTTCTGTCTCCTGCATCGGTCTGTTTTTAGAGGAACAGTGTAAAAATGCTCTCTGGACGTTCAAATTGGTTCCCATCCTCTAAAAATCCGATATTAATTGCCAAATTGTCAAAGACTACTGTCTTTGAAAATTGCAGAGGCAAAATTAACTAAACATTCTTCAGATTAGAGAAAACCATTTTTAGTTCACCAGATACATCATGTTGTTGTTTGGTTTGAGGAAAATTCACTGTGCTTCTACATTTTGAGTCAACCTGTTCCTTTCTGTCATGTATGGATCAGTTTTCCAACTTTATTCTTTATAAAAAACTTCAATAACGAAAAAGTAAACTATTTTTTTATTTCATTACGTCATTTTATCCTGAACAGGCAGTTTTCCCAACATCAGAACTGCGACAGGTACTCTTTTCGACGCGCGTTTCACCAATCAAGTTGACGTCTTCAGGAAAGGGAGAAATCTGAAGCAGCCAACTTGATTGACTTGATTGGTGAAAGTATCGCTGTTGTCATATGTCATATGTCAAATACAATTTTGAATAAATGTCTGCCAGCGACAAGAAATCTCAGCCACAAGTAGAGAAGACAGAAATAATGTTGGAATCTTCCAAAGAAATGAATAAAGCAAATAATTCCAAAATAAACCTCACAAAGATGCGTAGATCATGCAAAGCGGAAGAAAAGTACCTTGAAACAACTGGAAGTGCAACATGTACTACGCATTTTTGTATAGTTCAATTTGGAATCAATTGCTTGTGTCTTTTCTTTGGCAGATTCCCACATTTTCTTGTATGAAGATGGAGTAGTGGAAAGCCTAAAACTTTCTTTGCTAGAAAGTCATCTCTCCTAAAATTATACCACTTTTAATTCAGAGGAGACAGTTCTGATACACTGAAGTGTTTTGATAAACAGAAACAGTTTGAGGGAAAGTTAACACAAAAATCCTCTCATGAATGAATAAGGAACTTACAGTCGATGAGCAATTCACAAATATTTGAGCAGATTCGAAATTAGTCAGTTTCAAAAATGCCTTCGATTAGTCCATAAATTAATATAGGATCATAAGAAACCTGTGTGTGTGTGATACATACATATGTACTTCATACTAGTACATACTACAGAATGAATACGAAAATGAAAAGGAATTAAACATATTCTTACCATTGCCAGTAACTTTCAGAAGAGCTTGTTGAGGAGTTCTTATCTTTCAGAATCAAATTCATCTATTTTCTCCAAGTTTTTCATTGTAAAATAACAAACCACAATTGATTTCATTATTCAATCGATTTTGTTACAATAAATGAGACACATATGAAATTAAATCATTTTAAGAACAAGGTGATAAGAGATGATTATTACAAAGTTGTACATCAATAAATGATAATCATTCAAACTTTAAAACAGCACAATTTTCCTGCATTTCTTCATAACTTCATTCTCACGTTTGTCTACTATCAAGCATGCTGAACTGAAAAACTAGGTTGTACCTATTCATTTTCTTCAGCTGACTAGGTACTTGTGTTCTTGTAATTTTTGGAACTGAAGTGACATTGTGTTGTACAACACTCTATCCTGGTAATTAAAGAAAAGTACATTTTGAAACAACTGTCTAAAACTTTTGAATTCATTGATTCACTTAGCTGAGTATACAAAAAAAAATAACATCGTCCACATACCTGAATCACAGAAAATATCACTGTTGAAGTAAGTTTTGGATTATCAATCCCTATTCTAGAATATAACAAACCTAACGTAACCTAACCTAATCTAACCAAACCTAACCTAACTCAACCTAACATAAGCTAATCTAACCTAACCTATCCTCAAAAATTGAAACTTGACAAGGTTTAGGTTTTGCCAATTTTCAAAAAAAAAATGATATTAACATTTATATACCGATTTCTGTTTTACCAATTATAACCGAAATTTTTGAGAGAGTAATGCATAACAGTTTATTGAAATATTTGGAATCAACTCATAAGCTGAATGGGATATCATCTCTTTTATTCAGTTAGAACTAGATGAGCATAAAACAAGTGGACGTCTATCATTAGATCTCTGTAAACCATGTAATTTTGTGAACGTCAACATACCTAAAACACTGAAAACATCACTGTAAGTTTTGTTTTTGATTATCAATCTCTACTCTAGAATATAACAAACCAAACCTAACCTAACCCAATCTAACCGAACCTAACCTAACCTAAATTAAACTAACATAACCCAACTTAACCTAACCTATCCTCAAAAATTGAAACTTGACAAGGTAAAGGTTTTGTCAATTTTCAAAAAAAAAAGATGAAATCAACATTATACTTACTGATTTCTGTTTTACCAATTATATCCAAAATTTTTGAGCGAGCAATGCATAATAGTTTATTGAAATACTTTTAATCAACTCATGAGCTGATTTGGATATGATCTTTCATTCAGTTAGAATTAGATGAGCATAAACCATGTGGACCTCTATTATTAGATCTCTGTAAATCATGAAATGTTGTGAACTATTTGTTGTTGATATTGTAATGTATTTTCATGGTGTTTCAAAATTTTTTGAGTGATAGGAAGCTACGTGTCTTTGGAAAGTAAGGAACTTTCATTTAGAAATATTGTTTGTGGAGTACCACAGGGATCTATATTACGGTCTTTTTCTCATTTATATAAATGTAATTTCGAAACTACTTCTGGAAAATTAGTAGTACTTGCTGAAGGTACAACTTAAATGTATTTCAGTGAAGATCTGTTAATATACCAACAAGCTGATTTAAAACAAATAGATACCTATTTGTCTCAATATAGGTACCTACAAATCAACTTTGAATTTTGAAAAATCTTCATTTATGCTATCTGACACAACTTTCAACAAAATTGAAAGGTCGACTAGTATTCAGTTTATAGGTTCACATAAAGATGAAACTCCAGATCGATGTAATTTGAAAAAAATTAATGTCTGTCTTTTGGATACTACATAAAATAAGGGACTATATTTCTTTGGAAGCTGATTTACTTCTCACTGACTCATTCTAAATTACACTGTTCAATTGGTACATGGGGAACTTTGAAACCGTTGAAGATAGTTTATAAAATAAAACCTTAAAATTCTTTTTCCATTTACCATAAACATTCCACTATGAAATTCATGAAACATAGAATTGTTCATAATTATCAAAGGAAACAGCTCAATAATCTGTTAACAACACATCTCAAATCTGCATTTTCCAGAGAATCTATATTTCCCTTCAGTTTAACTTCTTTGGCAAACGGAGAATGATATGGTATTGGGCAGTACAAAGTGATTTTAAGATGACTGTTCCTTTCTATTTGTTGCTGAGAGACTTTAAACTGTTTCTGTTTTCAAATTCCATTCTGAGCATTGTATATGCCAAATGTAATATATATGTTATGACGTAGTACCGATGATTAGTGAAAAATAGGTGTTGTGTATGTACAAAAAGTGTAGTGCAACTCGAACGTAAAATTGACTTTTGACAGTGCAGCGCCGCTGGGAAGTTGCAACTCAGTTCACATTAAAGTAGCACACACAAAAAAAACACACGAAACTCTTATTCTTTGATATTAGTTCTAGAAAAGTCACGGAGCCAACAGAAATATTTTTGTGATTTGTTTAGAATATAGGAGTATAGAATAATGTACAAAATTTATATAAATCTATATATGTAGAAGAAATATTACCATTTAATGAAATTATAAATGCCTTCCTGCCATTTATGGGTCTACCACGCTCATTTGACTTTGTGCATCTTGTGACGTGATAATATTTTCAAAAAGTGGCCTTTGAATCTTTATTCCTTTTGAATGTTGCGGAATCTTGGATCTACATATATCTTTTCCTTTGAAGGTGGGTTTGTAACACTTGAAACTGAATCCAGGTAAATAGTATACACTCAAGTGCTTAAGAAGTACTATAAACTTTTATATTATATTTTCTAATGAATAGAACAATGAAACAGCCAGGTTCAATTTTCAAGTTTCACCAATCCCATCCGACTTTCATCAGTAGAAATATTATGTTTGATGACTAGGCTTAATGTGTTCAAAAAGAAGTAGTAAGTGCCTTCCAAAACTATGACCACTTATGTCATCCGAGATACTAAATTTTACCAAAATTGTGCATTTTGATGTGTTTTAGTGCGGTATAACCCTGAATGGCATGTTTTCTTTCATATCTGTAAAAATTACATTTATATGAACTTTATTACGATAAGCAAAAATGACGTGAGATTGGCGATTTTAGACATGTATTCACCCAAATTTCAGGTACGAGCTTTATTTCAACGTATACTATAATATAGTTCGATGTTAGTTCAGATATAACATAGCATTACAACCTAAAGTTATGATGGATAGCCTCTTTAGTCAGTACGCAATAACGATTAATAATCATTCAAGTTGTGCTACTTATAGAACAGTCGAGAATACAAACAGTTCAGTTGTACACAGTCTTGAGTTGGTAATGACATGCATGTGCTGTTTAGTTTGTATCATTTTTGTATGACTTAATTTATTCATATCTTATTTTTCCATTGTTTCTACAATGCACATTATTTTATGTCTGTATGGTGAATTAAAATAAATTTCAAAGTATGGTTCAGCATTTTCATGTAGGGTGGGTCACAATTGCTCCCAACCCCATTCTTCTTCTTCAGATTGGCTTAATAAACTCATAAAAAGATTGAAGAGATAAATATGGTACCTAATTATTATGAAAATCAACAAAAATCTACAGGCAAAGAGTAAGGAAATCTCAAGTAACACAAAAAAATGAAAATGTAATACACTTAACTTGACTTTACCGATACGTCATCGTCGATGTGCATATGAAATAAATCACGAAATTGTGGTCAAATGTAAGACGAAGTGGCTAATATTCCGATAAAAATTATAACGTGTAGGTAATGACAATAAATTAACATTTTCAAATTTATGGAAATGTCGGATCTTCACACATTTCAATGACTTGTTTTTTATTCAACTGAACGTACCTACCTATCACAGTAAATATCAGTGACATAGAATTAAACACGTCAGAGAGTCAGCACGATACTTGGTTACATATTTCATGTTGTAAGAACAACCTAAAGATACAATATATTATATATCTATCTATCATCAC
>WOGM01001136.1:0-10473 GCA_015342125.1 Leptinotarsa haldemani | reverse complement strand
GCCTAGATGATATAACAATAAAAATTCTGAAATATGTCATTCCATTTGTATCTGAAATTTTATTGAATCTTATTAATCACTCTATAATGGAAGGCGTGTTTCGAAGTGACTTCAAAGCACCCAAAGTTATTCCTATTCATAAAAAACGTTCACATGAAGATAAAGATAACTATTAACACATAATTGAATCAATAATAAATTAAAAGTAACCTGCAATACACGTGTACATAGTGTCAAAATGAAGGACAAATTAGAATTAAAAAAAAATAACAAAAAAAACATGGTTTTAGAAGAGTTAGATTAGTTGAGACTGCTATTGCTAGAAAATTCGAGTTTATTTACAATGAAATTGATATGGGAAAGTACGTAGTTCAATATTATTTGACTTAACTAAAGGCTAGTTCATGTTGGAACGAACATCGCATAAAAAGTGCGATTTAAAATAGCGTCGTGTTTATCGTAAAAAAATTTGAACTTTTTTGCGATTTCTGCAAAATTGTATACGTCAACATATATAAAAGGAGGTTACATTGCTATATTGACTCGTTTTTTAAGCCCATACATCGAAATTGAATCCGAAATGGCTGAATGTGTCAGGTTGTTCAAATTATAAACTTTACCGTATATATAAAGCTTCATATTGAGCAAACCCCGTCGTTATGGCATGAGAAGTATTTTCAAAAACAGAAGTAAATATGGAGACTATCACAACCTTGTGGCTGAAATGAGAATTAGTGATCCCGAGAAATATTTCAACTATTTCAGGCTGACTCTCCCATTATTCAATAAATTATTGAATTTGGTTAGTCCTTCATTAAAGAAAACTCATTTTGCAAAAGAACCCCTCGCTCCTGCACTTAACTTGGCAGTAAGGTTAAGATAAGTGGTTTGAAGACACGCTCCTATTAAAGAAAACTCTAGAAAATTGTTAGTCCTATTTTCTGATATGATGGGGTCTGGTTTTAAAAGTCGTAATTCGTATGAGTCGTATGTCATCATTCAGGTTCATGTAATAAAATTTAAAATTCAACAATAAAATCCCTAGATATTGCTCGCTTCAACATGAATGGGGTATTTTGACAATTGAGCCGAATTTGCGGAACCGCAAAAATGTTATCGCATTCGTTATAATATGAACTCGCCTTAAGGCGTTTGATTCAGTAAATAGGGACATAATGGTTAATAAATTATATAACATTGGCATTAGAGGGTTCCTTCTTGAATGGATAAAATATTTTATGGAAGATGATAGTGACTGTAATTAATGCAGTATCTGATATTCAATATATTTTCATTTGGGTATCGCAAGGGTCCATTTTAGTTCCACTTCTTTTCTGTATTTATATAAATATTAATGACGTTCCGAAGTATGAAAAAAGGTTTCATTATACTATTCGCAAATGACTCTACCATAACAGTTTCTGTAAATACTGCGGAGGAGCTAGAAAACTATAGTTTAGTTATGGAAGACATGATTTCCTGGTGTGATATAGAAATTAACTAAAACTGAATGAAAGTAAAACAGTCCAATTAGGTTTCCCGTTAAGAAAGACAGTGAAACTTAACAACATACAACTCTCAGAAACAGCCAAACTCCTTGTTATGTTAATAGATAAAACCTCGTATTGGGAGACCCATAGCGATCATGTCTGCAAAAAAATTGATCAAGCAATATTTGCAATACGACATATCAAAGAAGTGCTTAGTTTAGATCGTGTCAAGACTGTTTGCTATTCATTGACTTAGTCTTCTGTGTGGGCGAAACGTATTTTTATTCTTCAGAAAAGATTGATTAGAACTATATTCAATATTGTACCCAGGAATAGCTGTAGACCTGTTTTCTGTAAGAACAAAATGCTAACGTTACCGTATATCTATATATAAAGCTCTGCCCCATGTGCAATATAATACACCCAATTTATGAGATGAATCAATTAATCTTAACTAAGCAACACGACATTTAATAATTATTTCAAAACATCGACATTCAAGGAATCACATGTATATAATAGCATACTATTATTTAATAAGCTGTCTGAAAATATTAAGAGCTGCATATTATACCATTTTAAAACCAAATAAAGGGTATATCAACTGATAAGGGATATTATATCGCAGAAGAATTTTTAGAAAGGGATACACTGTTATGATGATTATTGCTTTCACTACATTTCTTTCACCTTAGTTGAAGATTAGTTGACTTTTATGTATATATGTATATATCTGTCGTAAGTGTCCGATCTATGTTCAAACTGTGGACCATTATTATTGTTTATATATTTTTTATATTTTTTTATTAATGACATATGTCTGATACCATGTAAATGATCGAAAAAAAGAATAAAGTTATTATTATCATCATTATTTCACGGCAATGGTATCGACTGACGGCAATGGCCTTCTGAGAGTTGTCGATTGCGAGGAGACGAAGAATGGTTGTCGGAAAATCACAAACACATTTATAACATTACAACTGATGAAATGCACCAGACAGTTTGACCTACTAAAATGAAGATAAATTGGTTACTCAATAAAAGTTATATTAACATAAATTTTTTTGACAGGTAGTCAGTTATAATTTTTGGAACTTGATAATTTTCAGATATTTCACAAAAATTCTAAAATTTGTAATTTGTATTTCGAGTACATATATGTTATCGTTTTCTTTTTCTGGAAATAATATCAATATACTTATGTGCCTCGATCGATTACAATCGGTGCTTTCCAAGATATTTCAAAATTTTATTTCATATTCAATAGTAGTTACGGAATTTTACTGAATTCACTACTTCTCATTTGCTAAACAAAATTTCATCATTTGTGGATTTGCCTTATTTTAAGAGATGAAACTCTTCGCACTCAGATTATGATTTTTGAAAAAGTTCAGGATAAAAGGATAAAAAAGATGAAGAAAATTTACACAATTCACATTTTCAGAACCATGAATAAGTTGTATCTATTGCTGCTGCTATCGCTAGACAAATTTTCACTCTATCTCATTCCTGAAGTTTTGATTGAGAATAGTTAAGAGACGAGATAGATATGTTCATCGAATAGCAAACTGCACTGAATCTATACTTGACTTCTTTCATTTTCAGTAATTGCAGTTGGAATGTATGCATATATTTGAAAATGTAACCTTTTTTTAATTTATTGACGTATGAATATTTTTCTTATGGCAACACTGCAGCGTGTCATGTGTCGTTAGTAGTTGGTGGGCACCATCGTCGGTTTTATTTTAAATTCAAAAATCATAAAATAATTATACTTACATATTCTTTTATTGAATAATTATTAGGGGTTCTATAGGTGTATAATATTTATCGATTATTAGAAGGAATTTCTACACATTTCTTTTGCATGTAAGTAGACCACCATTTGGAAATGTTTTTTTATTCCTTGTATTTTTTTATATAGGTAATTCATAGAACAGAATATTTCCCATGATTGATACCAGAATTAATAGTGAAGGTAATTTTTTACTGTAAAGCTAGACTTTCACCATTTTTTAAGGAATATATGAAATAGCCTTCAATCTTTGTTTTGAGAATATTATTCAATCTCTTTATTCCAATTTTACACACTTGGTAGATGCATTGATGAATTTTAGATGAAACTAACAAATATCCTGGACTTGTTTCATTACACCACATTATTGGGACAATGACATGTCAGAAATTATATTCTTTTGATATCTGTGGAGAAAAAAAATTCAAATTAAAAGGGGTAAATTTTTAGTAGAGATTACTTTTTGGGAAAGAAAGGTTTTGGCTTTCCACTTCTTCATCCTTATACAATAAATGTAGGAAACCTCTAAGGAAAGAAGTTCACAAATAATTTTAAAATTAACTCTTCACAAAGATGTGTGGATCATGCTTTCTTCAAGTTTCCCTCATTTTTTTATATAAAGATGGAGAAGTTGAAAGCCAAAATCTTTCTCAAAAAATTTCAAGTTTTGAGAAAGAAAAGAGTACTTTTCGAACGTCAGGTAATTTGTAAAGAAAACTTAGTGTATATATTTTTTCTATGCAAAGCAGAATACTGGTTTACATCCAACAAACTGAAACTTAACAGGGAAAAAAACTCAGAAAATAACTATATTTTTACATACCAGGGTAACAATCCAAGCTCAAAAATTATTAGGTATAATGAGTCGCTTCGATAGGAATCACATATTGACCATCTCTGTAAAAAACTTTCGACACAGTTATTTCTACTTCGCCAATTGAAAAAAAAGCATTGAGCCATAAAACACTTCTCATTTCGTATCATTCTCTTTTTGACTGTCACGTTTCATACGGGATACTCCTTTGGGGTAGATCTACTCTTTGCACACTAATTTATACCAACTGTCTACGACTTGTCACAAATGTATATTCATAACGTAATCAAATAAAAATCTATCTATCTATATATGTATCTATTTGATATGCAGAACTTATAAACGCAACTTACTGACTTATTAGACTCTTCAGACATTACCTTTTTTTGGTGAACCTTTCAGTTTCCCTCAATTTCATTTTTCTGTTTACTTATCTGGATTCATTTGTATTTCATGTTGTAGTAGATCAAAAAGACAAAATACATTAATTATTGATAATTGCTGACACTGAATACGAGTCCTTTTTCGTAGGTGGTTTAATCCGTATGTGAAGTGTTTCCTTGGAAATATTTTCCTGGAAACTTCTGTGATCTATGGTTGGAGTGCTCTGATGAAAAGCTGAATTTCCCCGGGGACGTTTCAACATTATGCTTGACACATGGAATCTCATTTTATGCTAAATATAACGGTTGAATTGAGGTGAGTGGTAATGATGGCATTATTTCTTATATATTTTATAGAAATGTCAATAATGGTCGTGTGACACAAAATATTCCTATATATCACTTGTATGAAAAGTCTATTGATGATTAAAATCGTTTTTTCAGTAATTATTTATTTATTATGTACATACAAAATCTTTTTAGAGATCCCAATTTTCCAGTTAAAGTTTTGGGTCAATGACAAAATACTTTTTTCTCTATTACAGATTTTAATAACTTCTCGTTCTCAATCCCTCTATTGAAATATAAAATATAGGAAACTTGATTATTCTGTTGATTTTTGAATTTCTCTGGAATATTTTTTTTTGTACTCCAGTGAAGTTGATAGCTGAAAATGTTCAATAGACGATATAATGACAGACGATGAAGACGTGGTGTCACTTTATCTGTGTAAATATTGTAATAAAAAATTGAATAATGGTGTAAAATGTGGTGTATGTGCGCCATTAGCGCATCCAAGTTGTGCGAAATGTTTAAAAGGTGCAATAATTTAAGAGTCTAGTATCATTGCTGCAAAATAAATGTAACTGACACTGTGAAAGTCGACCATGATGATGAAGTATTGAACTCGTTTTTAAGACAACTTAGGTTAGATTAGGTCCAAAGTAAGTGGGTCTGTGCGACCCTCTACCACAACCCACAAGGGTTTATTGTGGCGTACACCTATTCACACTCGACCAAATGAACCCAGCTTCCTAACGAAGTCAATTAGATTGTATGGTGAGTGGTCTTTCAGGTCAGAAAGGTCTAAAATCCAATAGAGAGTCGTTAAAAACTGGAATCGGGAGACCTGGCCAAATGGATCTATAGTTTCGTTTTTCAAGAAGAAGAGGATGCAATCAACAGCGATGGATTCTCCAACCCTGGCAACAAATAAAACTACAAAGGTATCAATAATGATCAGTTTCAAATTGGCGATATCAAGCTGACGAATCTTGAAGTTTTTTAAATATTACTGGAAGATGATCACTTGGTGATCGAAACACATGTTGAGGTGTTAAAATAACGGTTTGGTGTTGGGAAAAAACTACAGTAATATCTATTACTACACGAAAGGTTCCAAACAGTGCATCACAAGTTGAAGTTTTTTGTCAAAAGAAGAAAACAGGCATAATTTGTATACAAGAACACTGGTGTACACATGAGAACATCAAATATATGTACATTCTAGAATATACTCTAATCACAAGCTTTACTAGAGGTAATAAAATATAATATTCGTAAACACTAAAACTTTGTCAAAAAGCGGTTTCATAGACCGTAGTAAATTCAGTGAGGAAAATACCTTTGAATGTTGTGCAATCTGTGCTACATATAGAAGCAGTACATTTTTAAGAAAGAAAATGTTTGGCTTTCTACTACTTCATCTTGATAAAAAAATGTGGGAATCTTCCAAAGAAAGTCAGAAAGTAATCAATTTAAGAAAGGTAACTTTATACATAGATGTGTAGATCATGCAAAGAAGTAACATTCACACACAAACTGTAAGAAAAAGCCTTCCTGAAACAGCTACTTTTACATAAGCATTGAATTACATGAAAGAAAAATTATTTCGAAACAAATACTCTTATATGAACACTGAATTATACAGAAATCATTCTTTATGGAATTAAGTCAGATATCATTCACAGAATTTCTACACAATATACTAAATCAAATAGGTGAATGAATGTCATTTCGATGTCATTGATGACATACTTAGATCAAACTTATTCCGTGATATAAAAATCATTATTTATGAATGAATTGTGTGTTTTTTTATAATGTTATCCAGATTGGCACTGAAGAGCCCTAAGGCAAGTGTCTTACCGCAAAACATCGATGTCTACCAGTGAGCGTGACAGTGTTTCATGTAAGTGAAAGTTTTATCTTTAATTTAGTATAGTACGTAGAAATCTTGTGAATGATATCTGACCTAATTTGTTTGTGACAGTTTGACAGTTTGTGTCTGAAAGTTACTTCTCTGCATGATCTACACATCATTGTATAATGAAACTTCTTTTAAAATTGATTACTTCCTTCCTTTCTTTGGAAGATTACCACATTTTTTTTCTGTATAAAGATGGAGTAGTAGAAAGCCAAAAACTTTCTTTCCCAAAAAATTAGTCACTCCTAAAAATATAACCCTTTCAAATTGGTACATTTTTAATTGTTAATGTTTACAGAACACCGGATAGCAAGCTGGATACATTTATTGATAAGTTCTTCCCCTTATTAACTAACTATAATAATCGTTTTGATAAAATATGCATTTGTGGTGATTTCAGTATTGATTACTTAACGCAAAACAAGGACATAAATCTACTAAATCTGTCTTATTTGATCTAAATCTTGGTCTCTCAAATGAACCCACACGTATATTTTACTATAAAAGCAAAGTTACTGAAACTAAAATTGACCACATTGCAATGAATACTGAATATAAAAAATTACACTTGTCAAACTGTTCAAACTAATATAGGTGATCATCTCTAGTTGATTTTGAACATTACTCTAAAGGAGGACTTATCAACTACTAGTGTTAACATTGGTTGATTCCGGAATTTTATTCCTTCAAATCTCGATATGACAAGCAAGAATTATTGAGGTTGTGTTTTAATGATGTTTACAATAAAAATAATGTTAATGAAGCATTTAAGGAATTTATGGAAACATTGCATTTTGCTATAAACTTAAATTGCCAACTAATTAAGAAAAATAACAGCAGGCTAGTAAATGAAAGACACCACTGGCATGATATAGAAAGTCATAACAGAGGTAAGCAACTGAAAAACGTTTACTCTGCCACTAAAAATATAGCCGAAAAGGAGGCATGGGATTATTGTCAATGTTGTAAAAAAGAAAATAATTGCTTAATTTAGAATAAAAAAGGGAACACTCAAAAAATAATCAGGGACAGTAATAACAAACAAAAAACCATATGGAGAATTGTTAACAATACAATAGATATAAAACAAAAGGTTGAAGAAATATAGCTAAAGGTAAATAACAATAAAATACAGACAATAAGGAACATCACAGTGCTTTGCAACAAATTTCAATGAGAAAAACAAAAAGCTACGAAATATGTTTCATTTGGAAAACAACAACTGTACATGCTCCTCAAATTGGTCTACAGCGACTGAAATGATAAATGTAATTAGTAATTCAAATGAATACATTACTAAAACAAATAATTATAATAAATGTTATTTATTGGTGAATACCAAAGAGTCATCGACCGAAGTCCTTCAGCCAGTGTACAATTTTCAAATATTTGCAGTGATTTTTACATACGCTTACATAGTAGATTTGAGGTACATTATTATTCTGAAAAAAAAAACATTATGAGAGTGATTTCATGTTTTCCCAAATATTTTTTTCTTGGTATTTGAATTTGGATGGTTGTCCTTCAGCTCTTTCCTTACATAATGCCTGTAGGACCTCCAAGTTAGTTTCATTTTTGGCAAAGCGGTTTCCTAGGTCTGATAGTCTCTCCTTTATAGGGTTCACTTTTGTAGTTCTGTAAAGCAGTGCGTTTGAGGGATTGTGTAGTATGTTTTGAGGGTGTCGCATTTTGGTAGTACTCCTTAGTGTAGATATTTCAGCTGTTTGGAGATTATTTAATGCAGGATTACGACAACTTGAATAAATTACCTACATGTGCATATTCGAGAAGCGGACGTCAGATCATTTTATATATTTTAGTTGGAGTTTTGATTTTGATTCCTCTTTTTTTAAATATCAGACTCCGAAAGTGTTTTCCTCTATTGATGCATTTTTTTTCAATCATTTTTGTATGGCTGTTCAATTTGATTTTGTGGACACTGTCAACTCCCAAGTATTTTACTGATTGCATGCTTTTTACCATTTTGTTTGGTCTCAATCTCCATTTATTGAACCAGAGCGTTGTCCTGTCGACGAGATTTTGCAGTTTTTCTATTGTGAGTGCTCATTACTAAAACATTTGCAAGACATAATCTCTGAGTTCCTAGCTTACGTAATAAATTTTTCATTTGAAACTGAAATCTTTGCTAATGACTTGAAATTGAGTAAAATAATTCCTATTTATTAAAAATTAGATGCTACTTGTTCACTGTTGAATGTTATTTCAAAAATATTTGAGCGTACCTATCACAGTAGACTCACTTACAATATGACTTTCGATTGGGAAGATCTACAGAAGGAGCAGTACTTGAATTCATGGGTATCATGTATAAGTACATAGACAAGGAACTGACAATTGCAGGTGTTTTTTTTGACCTCTCGAAAACGTTTGATAGCCTCAATATTAAATTTCTTAAAGATAAACTATACGCTATTGGTATAAGAGGTCCTATGCTTGACTTTCTAGTTTCATAATTATTTGAGCGCAGGTTTTATGTTCAGATAAAAAATTAAAAATCTGGTATAGTTGATACTGATATGGGCGTTCCACATGAATCTGTGCTGGGGTCACTTCTCTTTTTCTTATCGTTATTAGTGATCTATGGGAATATATTAACGATAGGCTAATAATGTATATAGACAATTCCCCAGGTGGTGGTTGCTGAACAGACTCCTGAGGAATTGCATCGAAAACAAATTAATGTGGGAATGATCAGAATAGTACTTATCTATTTATCTTTTATACAGTGTCATTCCCAAAGTATGCACCATATGGGAAACTTATTTATTAAGGATTTTTCGACAAAAAGTTATTCTTGATGAAAGTTTGTGCATTCCTTAAAACTAAACATGCACCAACAAAATACAGTACAACATATGTATATGTAATATACGAGGAGCCTTCAACTATTTGATTTTGTGACAAGAGTAAAGTACTCTTATTTTGAAAAATCTCTTTAACCATTTTTTAAAATGGGGACTACGAAAAAAAATTGCTAAAACGATAAATAAACGGCATCCTGTATACGACGGCTTATTTTAAAAGCCTGTAATATTACAAATTACACAACTATGGTGTTAACCATGGACAATTGTTTTGAAAAGTGAATTAATTTTCAAAGTATTTGGTGCAAAGTTATTTTTATTTTTTGTCAACACCGAAATTTACTCAAAATTATACAGTATCGTAAAAAGAACTTAATGTTCAATAATATCAAATCACAAAATATCAAAATAAAATAGACATTTCGGAACAAACTCATTGATTTTCTGGAGATTCAACTTAAAACACTTATTTTGGTTCAGAAATACCTATTTTCAATAAATCTCCATAAAAACTCTATTGTTTCAAGTTTCTTGAGCAATACTGTATGATTAACTGTGTCGAATGCCTTGAACAAATTGGGTTAATGTTAGCAAATTTGTAGTTATTGATTTACCCAGTCAAAAACCGTGCTGCTCTTGCATAGTAACTTGCTTCAATTGATTTTTTATTTGATAACAGATCAAACTGTCTAATAATTTCGAGGTTGCACTTAGAATTGTGATCGGTCTAGAATTTTGTATATTTGCTTTATCCCCCGACTTGAATATTGGGGTGATAAAACTAGATTTCCACGAACGTGGAAATTGTCCTTAACTCAGTGATGCAGTAAATAGTAGAACCAAAGGTTTTGCCAAGGGGAATCTACATTTCTTCAATAATAAAGGAGCTATTCCATCAGGTCCTGGACCTTTGTTGGGGTCTAATTAGTATAATTTATTCAATATGGTTTCCAAGCT
>WOGM01001135.1:0-10473 GCA_015342125.1 Leptinotarsa haldemani | reverse complement strand
AAATTAAAGATTAATTTGTGAAAAGTACATAGGATATGTAAACTTACCACATCAAAATAGAAATAATACTAGGCTTTAGGATTTATGCGTTAAACATAATGAAAAATAATAATTCCTTGATATATACCGTGAAACTTACAGAATGTATCACGAAATTTTACTAACATTTTTTGCAGTGCACTGTATAAATAAGTTAAACTCATGTCTGTTCTGGATTGAAACCAATTAAATATATCAGTTTCTGGCTGGTATGATCATATTTATTAGTAATAGGAAATAAAACCTCCAGCGTGAAATGAAACTAGTGAAAACTATTTTTCTTAAAACTGTGTAGATGCCGTAGACGTGTAAAGCTATAGTCTGTCCTTCTAAGCAATAGAGTGCTCCAAAACATTATCATGCAGAGTGCACGTGATCTCTCAGACAAGAATGTTTGTACATAGTTGCACTAAGAAACTATCAAAATCTCATTTTCTTTTAAATAGTATTCGGCTGGGAATAGGATAATTTTTAATGTGGAGTGTAGGAGCACAAATTAGTTTTTTCAGCCGTATCAATACTTGACATTTTAAGAATTAAATACCGTATATGTACATACCACAGGCGTTTAAACGTAACTAACCACTCCGACACTGTAACATGAATTCCGCCAGCCGATTGCAGTTAAATCTGATTGGCCAGCGTGAGGAGGCTTGCTTGTTTTACCCAATAGATTCATATGTGCGTAGTTATCATGTTTTGATGACGCATATATCTTTGTTTGGTTTACTTTTTTGGATGGATTTGGTTTAACTAAAATTATTATATCAATTGCATAACCTCAGTTAATGATTTCTTCATTGAAGAAGAATAGGAACTTTTTCTGATAGAAACCAGTAGGTGTTTATATTTTTTATGAATTATTTGACATTGAGAGATTCCGGAAAAAATAAAAAAGTTCAGTGACATACTACTTTCAACAATTTCATGATTATTTCTCGAAGCTTGTTGGTCCAGGCTAGACTTATCTTTACAAAATATAAGTATTGAGTTCTCCTTGAAATGAGTTTGACAATTATCGCAACTAATAATATTAATGTTCATTCGCTAATTATAGATGAAGGGAAAGTTCATTGTATGTGACATGATCATACATATATGGTAGATCAACCAATATTCTCAATACACTAAAAAAATAGCGCATCGTCTATTATCTGATAAATTCGTGGTTCCAGGTATGATGAATTTCTATGCACAAAATAATTATTTTTTCATAATGGAAAGAAAGTATTTTTAGGGGAGTCTTTTTGAAAAAAACTTTTGTTTTTGGGCTCTCTACTTCTCCATCAGTAAACAAAAAATGCGAAAAATGTTCAAAGAATGAAGTAAAAGATATGATCTAGGTACATATCTAAAAAATTCGTGAAGAGTTATTATTTTTTTTCCTTCTTTAGAAGTTTCCCATATTTTTTGAATAATGTTGTAGTGTGGTGGAAATAGTATATTATTTTCGTGAAATCAATTATGAAGAACGAGATCAAGTTATAAAAGTTTTCTTCGACGGAAAATAGGAGATTTTGTGATCTTTTCGGGTGTTTGCCCGCAGATTTGAAAATTGAATTATGATTGAGAACGAAATATTGAGTAAATACTTTTTTTTGAAGAAGAATTTCATATTATGAAGTACTTTTTCTGGAGTAAATTAGAACTTTTCCCTTCTACACCTGGATGAAATTCTCCATAACGATTTTTATTCGGACTATAGAAAGGTCCATGTTGCAGTATCGTGAAAGAAATTATTCAAAATTTGGTTTTACTTTTTCCTCTTACGAGAAATATAATTATTCGATAATGAGGAATATATTCAGTCATTTGATATTCCATATATAATCTTCAAAAATCAGAAACAGTGAAGTATACTGAAAGATGTATTCGTTAATTTTTCGAAATTGAGAACACGATTTATAATATTTTACATATTCATTTGAGTTTTCTAAAACATCATTCCTTAGTAACAAATTTCCATAATATAGCTGAAATTTAAAGTAGATATTCTTTAGATACCAAAAACAGTTTTCAAATGCCAATAAATTGTTTTCTCAGTGTAGCATTCATATCTAAAAAAATTCTTCTACGCATAATTTAAGTTATTACCACGTAGATCCAAATTATACACTATACTGACCCTTCGACTTCTCAACCATTTGAATAACTCTTGAAGAGTTCATTCGTTCTTCTGCAAATATCATTTGTTACTAGTTTTTTTTAAAATATTGGGTGATCGCTGTATCAATAGCTCCAGAAAAATTAATGAAGATGCACAGTTTCGGAACCTTTTGTATGAGGAATCATACGGTAAATAGCAGAACTCTCTATAAATGACAACCCTTAAAGATCTAAAATGTTGAGACCAAAATATTAAGGATCCCTAGCGCGGGTTGGACGAAAAGCAGTGAAAATCGATCATCCGGCAACCCGGCATCGTACAAAATGATTATAGAATATGATTTACTCAGCTAGAAAAAACCATTTTATCTGACGGTCCATTGAATGTGTGGAGTTGTGTCATTTTAGATAACTGTCAATGTTACTCCAATTTCAGTCAGTAGAAATATTTTTCAAGGTTTCTAAACGACTACCGTCACGCCTTTACGACTTTTGTGTTTTCTTGTACTTCATTTTCATGTACGCATGTATTGATTAATTATATATCAACAATTTCATTTTCTCGATTTCAGTCAACTGTCCAACTAAGGCCATTTTGAGCTTTATTTCCTGTAGTATAAGTCAATAAATAAAATGGAAAAGAAAATTGAATTGAATGACATATGTCAATATAAAACGTCTGAATCTATTGAATAAAGAAGATAAAGCATCGTACAAAATGATTACAGAATATGATTTACACGGAGAAGACGAAGGAGTTGTGCAAGTTCCCAATTTTGAACAAGAATTCTCTAGCGCCAAAACATTTTTACAAACTGCGAGTGCACATACCGGAGATAATTTATATGATCATCTAACAGACGTGTTGAATAAGATTCTCGCCGAAAGACCCGAAAATGTTATTGATTTCTTTGAAGAATATAGCAGAAAAGTCAAGGAAAGGCGATTCACACCGATGACCGATCACTTGGAAGATATTTATGTATCTCCAGGAAGATTGAGTTTAGCCAATAAAATATTACCGATGATGAAACCCCTGCCGCCAAGGGAACCGTCAACTGTGGATCCTGAAGATTTGGAAATTGCTGATATCTCAAGAAGTAATATGCTAGAACTCCTTTATTATTTTGAACATTGTGGAATTGGTTTGCCGCGACTAGAAATGTTTTTTATTATGTTATCCATAAGAAATTTGATTCACAATGAATCTATCGCATTTATCAGATTTTGGGGTAAAATCTTTGGTACTCTTAAAGATTACCTCATTGTAGAATGTGATCTCAAGGAAGAAGAATACATTAAAAGAAATGAGTCATATCAAGAAAAAAAGGAAGAAATTCTAGAACAGACTCAGGAGGGTGTTACTGAGGACAATCGTATGACCAAAGCTTTGAATGAGATAGCGAGGCAACAACAGTTAACTGGCGAGGGAACGACAGGCAAATATCCACGTCCTCTGCCACCTTTACCATTGGTACAGTTTGAAGAGCCTCCCGAACCACCTTCAGAACCATCTGGAGTTGGAGTAAATAAGAAGGTGTACTACGTTTGTAATGGTATTGGAGAACCATGGATACAGTTACCAGATTGTACACCCAAGCAAATTCGCATTGCTCGACAAATTCAAAAATCATTCACGGGAAATTTGGATGAATCCATATGTTCCTATCCATATTTTCCAGGGAAAGAAAGAGAGTACTTGAGAGCTCAAATTGCCAGAATATCTGCAGGTACTCAGATATCTCCCATGGGATACTACACATTCGGTACTGCAGAACTAGGGGAAGGAGAGGAAGAAGAAGAACCGGAAGAAGCCGCAGAAGGAGAAAGTAAGACTAGCTATAAGCCAAATCCCAAGTATGAACCACCGCCACTCAAAGATCTTCTAGATGGATCCATGTCATTCTGGGTACACCATACACTTTATATTTTGCCACAAGGTAGAACTTCGTGGTGGAATCCCAGCCCAACGCCTGAAGTCAATGAAGAGGAGATGGACGAAGAACTAGGAGAAGAAGAAGAACAGGATAAAACGAAAGTTGAACGGGTTGAACCAGAAACAGGGCCTCCACTATTAACTCCTCTGTCTGAAGATGCTTCCCTAGAAGCGGTACCGGCGTGGAGTGTGAGATCTTCATCCAATATAATCGATAACTTTGCAATTGCGATTGTCAGAAGCAACTTATGGCCAGGAGCTTACTGCTTCTCGACTCAAGGGAAAATATTTCAAAATGTTTATTTGGGTTTTGGCCACAAATACATGGAACATAATTTTTCTCCATTACCGTTACCTGATGTACAACAGGAATATCCTATAGGTCCAGAAGTTTTGGAGGTAATTGATCCTACGGGGGCTGAAGAAGAACGGTGGCGTATAGATCATTTACCCAAACCCAAACCTGTCATACCTGTCGGTGAAGAAGCTGAACCAGAAGAAGCTGAAGAAGAGGAAGAGGAAGAAGAAGACGACTAAACTGAAGTCTTTGATTTTTTAAGTAGTAACTGAAGAATGTTCATCGTATTTGTATACAAAAATGTATGTTCATAAATGTACGCTTGTTGGAATTGATATATTTCAATGATTATCGTTGTTACATATAAATCAATACACACGCATATACGTTAGTCGGAAAATAGAAAAATTATTTTTGAAATAAATGTATGAATTTTTTTGTAGAAGTTCCTTTATAATTGAAAAATATGGTGAGGAATCTACTGAGTTTGAACTCTGGAAGATGAGTCGAAAAGTTTTTGACACCAAGTTGTATGAAGTGAGCAAACCTCAAAAACAATAATAGGTACCCTAAGAACTGATCATGAATATAAAAGCAGTTTTTTGAAATTGGCACGATTAACGTGAATGAAGAAAACAATAACTTATCACAAGTGAATTGAAACAACATGTTTTTATTTGTAGCTGCGGCCATCATCTTTGTTCGCGTGGACTGCAGCTTATGGGGCTTTCCCAAATTTTTTACAGTGCTCATTCATTTTGATTTTCAAGCAAATATTTTCACAAACTATGATTATTATTAACAGAAATTTCAACTGAGTGAATTGAACAGTATACTATATTTTTTGTCGTAATATATACATTAGCGATTACACATGCACATATCATGAACAGAAAGCAATCAGTTACAATTCTATTGAATGAATTGATGCATGGCAATAATTATCATTTCCTCAGAAACAATGAATATATGACGTATTTAAAAGGTGCTCGTGAGTTTTGTGATAACTCATTGAGTTTTAGAATCCAGTTGAGTTTTGAATTTTCTGTTTCAGAAAACATGCTCTTCATTGTATTCCTCCTATGGATTTCACCCACGTCTGCTGATTACCATTGTGAAGTCTACAGACATACCTTCGAATGCTTCAATGTGACACAGGATGAACTCTTGGACGAAATATTTAGGAATGAAAGAGATTTCAAAAATAAAGTCACCTCCATACATATATTTCACGCAAATTACTCTACGATTGAAGAATTTCCTTGCCCTCCACCACTACAGAAAATCCATGTCACTATTAGAACTATAGCTTTGGTGGAAACTAATATTGAACACATCAATGGCAACGCTTTTGCTGAATGGAAAATCCTGGAAAATATGAACCTGAGTAGAAATCAAATTTCTGATATATCATTCGTGAAAAATTTGCCAAATTCGGTTAGCAGCCTCGATTTAAGTTATAATGATGTAACTGTCGTCGATTTGGAAGGGTTACATCAAGTACGGAAGTTACTAATAAGGAACAACAAAATTGAGATGATAAATCGCTCAACTCGTACAATAAATATGTGGACTTTGGATTTCAGTTACAATAAACTCACTAACTATGATGAAAATTATCTAAATTGTGATTCTGATATTCTTGATCTTAGTTACAATAAACTGACACACGTGTTTTTAAACGGAGGAAAGTCTAGTGTGAATTTAGTAGGAAACCGTATATTATCATTGGGCCCATATGAGAACACACCTTTCAATTCCAGAACTCTCTATCTAACAAATTTCCCTTCGAATACCATGTTTCAAATTGAAAATGAATTTATAATGACTGGCTCTAATATAACAAGATTGGATAAACAAATCTTCGATATGAATCGTTTATACACTCACTTCTACAAACGGCCAGTAATAGATTTTTCAAATTCATCTATTTCATTTATTTCCAAACTTTATTTTGGTGAAATTTATCTGAGAGAAATCAATTTGAGTTACAACAATTTGACTGTGTTGGAGGGACCTTTCTTCAAGAACACATATGTTGACAAAATTAATTTGGCATTCTCTGGAATAAGGTTTTTGTCTAACACATCTTTTGTGGGCCTCAATTCGTGCGATGAAATCATCTTGAGGGGAAATTTTTTGAAAGTCGTTGAAAATATTTGCTTTAAATCGACATTCACAAGACTGGACCTATCTTTCAATGAAATAAGACAACTGGAAATCAAAACTTTATATAATTGTATGACACTGGAATCACTCAATCTTTCATACAACTCCATTGAAATAATTGAACCAGGAATATTTCGAACCATATCTCAATTACGTACACTGGATCTCAGCAGAAACAATATCAGTCTCCGTAAAGATTCCTTATTCAATTTGAAAAATATTGTTGAAATTAACTTATCACATAACAATATAGATGCAATTGAATGCAATTCTTTCTTCAGACTAAGTGTTTCTTATCTGAAACTGTCGCATAACCCCGTGAAAATAATAAAAACGAAGGCATTCAATAATTTATACATTGTGAAAGTTCTCAACTTGACTGGAATGGGAATTGAAGAAATAGAACCAAAAGCATTTTTCAACTTATCATCTATCGAGACTATTGACCTCAGTAACAACAAATTAGTAACACTTGTAAGTTATAGCTTCAGTAAGTTGCCGCTTAAGACTTTGTTACTACGTGGAAATAAACTAAAATCAATTCAGTCACGCGCATTCGATTCGTTGAACTCGTTTCATGATTTAGACTTGACAGGGCTCTATATTGAAGACATTGCACCACATGCTTTCTCTAACCTGACCAGTGCAAAATCAATAGATTTGAGGTATAATAACATATCTAGTATTGGAGGATATATTTTTGATAAAGTTGAAGTTGATCGACTATATCTCAACGAAAATAACATAACAGTGTTGTCCCCAATACGTAGCAATATAAAAGTAAAAGAGCTGATATTGCAATTCAGTGGTGATATTGAAAAACAAGCAATTTCCAATATGTATTTAGAGAAGCTTTATCTGATAGATTCCAGCATAGATATAATTAAAAATAAATCTTTTCAAGGAACATACAATCTGAAAGAGTTGCACTTCAACCGATCCAAAATTATTTCTTATGAACCAGAAGTACTGAAATCATTGTATAATTTGAAATATCTTGATGCTTACAATTTATTCAAAAACGAAAGGAAAGTGTATCGAAATACTTTCAATGACACAAAATCTATGGAGGAATTGAATTTATCCAATTTAAATTTGACTGAAATCAGTTCTGATTATTTTACTGGCCTCAATGAATTGAAAAGTATCTGCCTTCGAAGTAATGAAATCCAAAAGATAATAAGAAACACATTTGAAAAGGTTAAATTATTGCAGCACCTCGACTTATCTTTCAACAAAATTAGTACCATTGATTTAAATTTTATGGAAAAACTTCTCTATATAAAATCCTTGTATTTGAATAATAATCAAATTGAAAACTTGACAAATATATCTGATGACCAATTTTCATATTTCAACTTGAAAGAGTTATACCTCAATGATAATTTGATTAGAACAATAGACCCATATTCATTTTCCAAGTTTAGAAACTTAACAATTTTAGATTTGCGAAACAATTTAATCAGAGAAATATCTTTGAATACTTTCGATAAATTACATGCATTGAAACAGTTACTGTTAAAACATAATAGACTAGAATACCATCTTGAAACTGGAGTCTTTAATGGGCCCAAAAATTTAACTATGCTTGATATATCTCATAATAATAATAGCATGATATTGAAAATGAATGAAGTAACTACCATATTAACATTAACAAAACTGGAATATTTGAATGTGGAGAATACTGGCTTGAACAATAATTTTGATTACTCTGTGATTCCAACTTATATGAAGCATCTAAAACGAATTGAAATCAATTATAATGATTTCTCTTGTAGGCATTTATTGACTATGCTGAAGTTTTTTGATGATTTTCAAATTGATTATACACCTCTCAATCCAGACTTTGGCACAACCAATATTAATGGCATACTATGTTGGATGTTTTGATATCGAATCAAATAATGTTTTTGATCTGAGGAAAATATTTAAATTTTACCTCTTCAATGGTTTGATTGTTTCTGTACTCTTGGAATACACTTGTCAAAAATTGAAAACTTTTAATTTTCCAACATAATAACACTTCCTTTGTTAATCGGTCATTGATCACATAGTAGTTCTGATTCAGCAAATATTAAAGGGTGGAAATTGTTGATTGGTTGCTTCTCAATTCTACCCGAAGATACTACCACTAAAAAGTTGCATGGAGTTGTTGGAGAAAACATTTTTCAATGAGGAAAGTTGTTTTATTTTTTAATATTCAGGCACTAGTCCAGTATGCTCATAACATATGTAATGAATAATGAATCAATAAACTCATTATTTTATAACCATAAAACCCTGTAATTTCATTTCAAAATATACCTTTTGTGCGATTTTTCCCGGGGACACTCATTTAACCTATCAGTCACCGCAAGATTTCATTTTCGTTGATCCATTGAAGAGATCTTGAAAAGAAGTAATTTCTGTGCTTTCTACCTCTCATTTGAGAGATTAGAAACAAAATTTTCAACGTATAATAATAATAAGTTGCTTCACATTAAAATGTTTACAATAATGGCATAAAAAACTCTGGGTGTCATTTGCAAATAAACGGAGGAAACCCACACTTGGCTCTCCTCAAGTGTGGGTGGCTCTCCTCAAATAGCACAGGTACTTATGCTGTTTTATCCGTTATTATGTTTTATATTTATATTTATTATGTCCTTTTTTATATTATAGCCCTCGATAAAGCTAATAAACATTAGCGAATGCTCGGGCAGCTAAAAAGAGTACTAATTTATTCCAATCTAATTTATTCCAACTTCTCATGAATAACTTCTTGGGGTGGTCCAAATCAATAAAAACACGAAGAGTATGAACGAGAAAATATATATTGAAAGTTTAAGTTAAAAAGTTTAAGTTACATGGAATTCAAATAAGTCATCAGACGATGATATGCATCTATCTAACTATTAATTTTATCCATGTCGTCACATACTCAAATGTTCGCTTTGGATATGACATCATCATTGTCAGATATTTCAAAGGTATGACACCGTCAACATCAGTATAAAAAATTTGCACCTTTTTCAACTATCAAGTTTCAGTTAGTATGAACTCAATTCATTTTAAATTTTTCAATATTCATTACTGAAGTCTCTATTATTGTGTCAATAAAGTAACTTTGTTTTTTAAAAGTATATTTGAAATCCTGTTACTTCCATACTTTCACATACCACCTTCAGTCATCAATCTGAACTTCATTAATATAAAAATGTATTGAAATCAAATATGTGTGCACTGTAACAAAATTTCATTCCTCTTTGCTCATGCCTGGAATTCAAAGCGTGTATCGGATATTTCAGTTTACACATTGAATATTCTGGTTGGCAACCGAGGGGAATGTCATATCGCTGACAGCCCCGACGATTGGCTCGATTTGAATTTGTTAGAGCATGGGTTCACACACTTGAGATATCTGGGTCAAACTTCTATTTGGTAGAACATTTCGAAATGAACGAAACTTATTTTTATAGAGACTGCATAATAATGTTTTTTATATATGAACGAAATACACGAAGAATCCAAAAATATGTATAAGTATTTGAACTTAAATGAAATGAAGGCACCGACCGCATTTTCAATGAATCGACCTGTCCATACGGTTTTTGGGCTAACTTCCAGCTTCAGTGCAATCTTCCTGGTACTATTTGAAGGATATTTTTCTATCGCACCGATAGCTTCTTCTAGCTCAGGCGTTGTGTACATGTCAGCCATTTCAGCGTTACTAAAAGTATTCATGATGAAATGACTGCTGATTGACAACTCTGATTTTCACATATATGACAACACTATCACTGTCTTCTGGTCTCCAAAGCAGGTGTTCAATTTTTCTTTCGAAAACGAAGCTAGATATAAAGAAAACACAAGAGACAAAAAAGTTGTATTTTTAGTTGAACACTCTATTAAAATAAAAAACCACAAGCCAGTCAGAGGCGTG
>WOGM01001133.1:0-10478 GCA_015342125.1 Leptinotarsa haldemani | reverse complement strand
AGGTCACATCGCCTTGACTTCACTAAACAACAAAAAAAAACAATTAATACGTCATAGTGGTGGGGGGAGGCCCAGAACCGGCTGTAATCTGCTACTCCAGTACGTAAGATCAGGATATTCTCCACATTGTTCAGAGCTTTTCTTTCGGTACGTGTCGAGCAGGGCTTAGGAGGTTTTGTTTGTTTCAGGATTTTCGTTGCCTCGATGCCGATTTTTTCTTCAACCGCTATCGATAACCCGCGGATTCCTGTTTCTACATTGGCGATAATATCCTCTTTCAGAATTGTGTGCGAAATTACTCCTCTTCGCTGAAATCCTTGTTTACCTGGTGATAATTTCCTACTGGAGATATTGCCTACAGTTTTTCCCAATCTTTTGCTTTGTTGGTGACCTGCACCGTTCTGAACATTAGCAAACTTCCTATCGTGTATTCAGTGGCTGATGACTTGACAGCTATCATACTGTTGTGAGTGAGACGATCAATCGTTCCTAATCTGAAATCTCGAACAATTCAACATCAGTTCTTTCTTTCAATATCAGGTCTTTCCTGTTTTCGTGGATACGTTCATGTCAGATCAAGCATTCCAATCATCATCCGCGACAGAAAAGGGGGGTTATTGAGACTCTGGTAGAGAGGGAAAGACGTATCTGCGAAACGGAATAGGACATGTGTCATCTGAAGAATGCGTTTCTGGGTAACGAATATAACGAAACCAAAATCAACCCAGCTTATGACCCACACAGAAACACTCCACGGTGACAATGGAGCGATCGGACAATGGAAGAACTTTTCTGCCCTACATAGGTAGTGCGACTGACCTAATTGGAAGGATCCTCGAGCCCACAAGAAGAGATCAGGTCAGCAAAAGAAACAAGAATATATCAAGTACCCCAGGACGCGTTAAAGCGCGCTTGACTAAGCATATAATGTGTTATCCCTATGGCTAAACCGATAAATCGGCAGTCGAAGAACACGCTCTGCTAGAGGGCAGCCATGAGATTGCCTTCGCAAGCACCCAAGTTCTTGATGAACCCAGAAGTTTTCATCCGAGGCTATTCAGAGAGGTCATAGAAATATCTACATAAACATAACAATAATTTAAACCGTAAGGAAGAGAGCTCAAACATCAACAAGACATGGATACTGGCACTTCAAAACACAAATATTTTCTCAATAATCGAAGAAGGGTCGTATCAATCAGGTACAAGAGCAGTTGGCTGTCAAACAGCTACTCCCATTATAAATACAAAAGCACCAGGACCAATTTCAGTTGGCGCATCGTAGCAAGGTAGGGTAAAAGAGGGTAATGGGGGTCACTTAAGCAAAAACTCAAATAGAAGTGTAATCATAAACAAACTATTTATTGCAACCGCCTTTAAACATCATATACTTAATTAACTATCATTAGAAATAATTTTCAGCCACTCCGGCAATCAATTTTGGAAATTATAAAATTAATAAAAAAAACAGTTTTGACTCCCATTACACCAACATGAAGGTAATGGTGGTCACCCTGGGGGCAATCGGAATCAAAGAAAACCTAGCACATATCGCAGATATAGCCTTCAGCTGAGTTACACCCAGTGCATTTCGCGTGAGCCCATAGCCCACATGAGGTGCATCTGAACCACATCTCGTTATTCTTTCCAAAATCGTTGCATACCAGGCATCTGTTTCCAGCATCTTCTGCGTCAGTGTCAACATCTGATACAGAAGTTTAATTTGCTTCTTGTAGTACTTGGCGCTTTGCATTTTCAGAACCCCTCTTCTGTATTGTAGTCTTTTTTCCTTACCATCACCTTTCAATTTCTTTTCTTTTTCTTTATCCCCTGATTTTTTCATTTTCTTATTTTCTTTTTCTAACAGCTTTCCTTTGATTGGCGTTGAAGTTAAAATTTTAGCGTGGTGCTTCTTTCGGCCTTTTCTTGTATTCATAACAGGTGTTTTATCTGGCAACTTGATCAAATCATGCAAATTAGCACTAATTTGATTTGACGTGCCAGCTGCTGGTGATATAATATCTGGTTCAGAATCAATTGGGTTCACTCGTTCAAACATTTCAAGAACCGGAGGATCAATTTGTTTTGAAGTACTCGGAGCTGGTGAGAGAAATTCTTTTGATGTGCTGGGAATCATGCTGGTAGCTGCGAGAGCTTCATTGCAGTCTTGAATTACAATAGTCTCAGATTGGAGAGTCTCTGCAGCGAAAAAATCTTCTTCTATGAATGCTTCCGGATTTAGTGGAAATATTTCAGTAGCTCTAAAACCTGATTCTCCTTCACTAAAAGACGCAACATTATCAAATGCTTCTCTCACCAACGATGCTACGTCATAAGGTGTTATCTTTTCTGCAAGATAGCTTTCCAAAAATAAGTCACATTCTTCTTTATATGCCATTTTGAGCAGACCAAAAAAAGAAACGTCCAGAAGTTGCATTCTGTGTGACGTGTGTGGTGGCAGAGACAACATATGAATATGATTGGACTTGCAATATTTGTAGATGGAAAGAGAAATGTGACTAGCATGGTTGTCTAGTATTAAAAGGATGGGTTCATCTGCAGACGGCTTAGCGTGCTGTTTAAAGTGCACCAACCATTCAAGAAAGAGATTCTCATTAATCCAACCGTTGTCCGAGCATTTGTAAAGCGCTCCTGCTGGACCATCCTTCTCGAGCAGAGGAGTCAACCTTTTCCTGGGGAAAATGAACATCGGTGGAATGTAACCGCCAGCAGCGCTCATAGCACACATCAAAGTGATGTTTTTTCCTCTTTCCCAACTGGTTATCGATCCCACTCTCTTCTGTCCTTTGGTAGCCAGAATTTTTCCAGGAGTTTGAATTGTTGAAATACCAGTTTCGTCGCTACTATAAATATTTTTTGGAACAAATCTATGTTTTTCAATCAGCTGGCCAAGTAGCTCGAAGAACAGACTTATTTCGGTTTTATTAAAAGCTGTTATTCTGTTTATGCTGGTCGCCTCAGGTTTACTAATAGAAATGTTATGTCTGGTCATAAATGCATGCAACCAATCGCGTCCAGCCATTTTTGAAGACTGATTAAAATTGTGCTTCAAATTCAATTTTTCAGCATATTCGAAAGCCACTTTTCTAATTTGTTTAGCAGGGTAACCATAAAGAATATTTGCCATTTTCTTCACCAAGTTTGCTAGCTCGGCTTCTGTCTCAGCACTAAAAACAGTAAACCGTCCTAGATGTGATCCTAAGGTGGAACTTTTTTTATCCTCTTTTGGAGGCTTGAAAAGGGGATTCACATCAACTTAGCAGCATTTCCCATAGAAGAACCTCCTTCAACAAGTTTTATAGCTTTTTCCAGGCTATCAGAAAACCAGGAAGCCTTTGCAGTTGTCCTGACCCGTACTTTCGGCATCTTAAAAGAAATAAAAATGACGTAATTCAACATGCAAAGTTGGGGGTAATAGTGATCACTTGCGGGTAATGTGAGTCACCTGACTGTTATTTACCACAATTACACTAATGCGAAAAAAATAAAATAAAAAAATCTTCAAAACACTGACATAATCTGAACTGCCCATTAAAATTTCGAATGCCTAACTAATTTCGTGTAAAAGTCTCAATCGCATACTGAAAGGTATTCGACAGTTACCTTCTAATTTGTAATATCGTAAAATTATATCAGTGGAGCACAAAAACAAATCACCTACATATCTCAATAGCGTGGGCACTGACTGGCGCAGGCTGTTCCAGGCAGCACTGTTGGGTCAGAGCGGGGGTAGGGATGTCATTTTTGCGTTGCTCGCTCGTATTGTTTCGTGGATGTGAGGGTGACTCCCATTACCCGCTGACTCCCATTACCCTATTCTCCCCTACCTGCCAAATTTCTACTGGAGAAAAATTAATACAATTTTCATCTGACCCATGAATTTACCTACTTTTAAGATCTGTCCTAATTACCAATTTCCTCGTTACAACAACTGCTCCCTGGGCAATAACATGAAATTTTCACATCTATTGATTTGCAAACATTCCAAAAGGTTTAGTTCAGAACGTTTCCCTTCCAAACGCAATAAGTCATATTCGTGATTGACCCGATTCCCTCTATCAAAAAATGGTTCGCAAATGTTGAATTGGTCTTTGCATTTGAAAAACTACTTCTCTCTTTCATTCTTGTGGGAGAAGTTATTCCGGTTTGTCCAATATAAAATATTGGACAAGAACCACAAGTTAACTTCTATACTTCCGATCTATCAAAGACTAAAGTTTTACCTTCGTTGTTTTCAATGAATTTACTCAAATTATTATTTGTTTTGTAGGCTACGTCCAATTCTCTATAGAAAAAACGAGCGATATTATTAGTAGGATCACCAAAGTAAGCTATAGATACATAATGTTCAGTATAATTCTTTAAAACCGAATAGATCTAGTTCATAGCTTGTTTCTGCAATTTTTCAGGTAAAATTGAGTCTTAAATATCCACCTCGTAACCGTTGTTGACATAAATATATTTTATGAAAATCAGCTTTGAGAATTGGTTTCTGGAAGTGGAATATGAGCGGACAAATTTTTTGGTGATTGCAGGTCTGCAGATTTGTGCGATTCATACAATTCATTATTCTGAAATTATTCGAAAATACATTCCTTTCATCTATTTTGTAGTGTTTTGAAAATAGCAGTTACCCAGGCTTTCAGCATTACTATCGAATGTATTGGTAGACTGAAACGAATAATTTTTTAATATTCTTGTGCACTTTCATTGAGTAAGCACCATCAGGATTTGACTAAATCTGTCTCTCCTGATGATGTCTCTCCTGATGTTGCTTATTTGATTACCGAAACACGCCAATAGAATGAGTTTCAGTCCTGGTGTTGAGGAGTCGTCTTCATCAGAAACTGTTCTTTGGAATATTTTCCTTCAATAGAAGTGTTTACCATTGATTATAAAGTTTATATAATTGATCATTATTCAATAGTCTTTTCGAACTATGATCTTCATGTCCCTATATTATACCCATTTATTTTCATCATGATGATCAATCAAATTCATGAACCAAGGCCTGTATTTTTTCGAAAAGTTCGTTACTTCAGAGAAAATTAATATTTTCATTCCAGAATGGACTCAAAGTGTCTTTTTTCAGTAGTCGTTTCATAATCAGGAAGATCTGGTGAATAAAGTTCAGGTTAAAATGTCATTGTTATGAAAATTATTTTATTTGTTTTGAACGATACTCAATTCAATGTTATCTGAAAATCAGTTCATGACATCAACGATATTTTCAGGATTGTATGTATTCATATCTTTGTGATGGAATGATAGATAACAAAGTAATCAATTATTAGTTGATTACTAACTTGGACAACGTTCACATATTTTTCCACGAATATTTCCCTTCGTTTATGTACAGGATGAATTGAGAAATGAAATGATATACTTCTCAAAGTAAAAATACTCCCAGTGTGCATGTTTCACAGTACATTATGGTCTATTCATTATTTATTTCAACTGAAATTTTTCTCTATGGAAAAGTTGGTATTTTTCCCTTCTGCTCAGTCTGGGTTTAGAAAGAGATATGGCGGCACAACAACCTTGCTGCATATCTTTGATGATATTGTTAGGGCAACAGATGAGGAGCATTGTACAGATTGAGTATTTATATATTTCCGTACAGCTTTCGACACTATCAGTCATGAGTTATTATTATCAATTCAACATTTCAACATCATATCGTTCTGTCAACTTCGGCTGGAGTCCCACAAGTCTCGAAATTAGAACTAATATCAACTACATTGTATTCTTGGAATGTCATTCTGTCATTCAAACTGTAATAAATTTGAATGACTATTTGAACGATTTTGTGTGGTAGTAACAGAACAACGTTTGTATCAACGCCCAGAAATTAAAAGTTTTATTATTTTGACCTGAGATTGAATGCTTTGACGTACCTTGAGATGTTGATATAACGATCAGTGATGAATGGCTAAAGTTGGTGGAAGAAATTGCAAATAAAGCTGTTTACGATTTGATATTTCTCAATACTGAATAGTTGATGAACTTATATCGCCAACTTGTTGAAGTGTGTGACCGTACATACAAGTTGAAAATATCTTTTATGCATTATTGTATGTATACCCAACAACCGAACGCTGAATTCTATGACAAATTCTACGATCATGATTGAAGAAATCTCTGTCGATAATTCTTACTTTCGAATCGGCAGATTCCATTATACTCAAAACAGCTAACCAACTCAAAATAACCCTATTTGTAAATTGACTCACACAAAAAAATGAGCAAATATCTCAAACAAAATTTTAGAATTCCGATTTTGAACACCAATCCCAAAAACCGCAGCCACTTTTGGCCCGTCATTATCTCCAATTCCCTTTCACCTCCAAGATTTCACGGTAGTATCGAGGCTTAGGACCAAGCCGATCACACCAACGACCCAGGTAAACGACCTGTGTTCTATTCTCATACCAGTTCAATTAATGGTAGGGTCGCACCGTGGCTTGACTGACTGCATTTGAAGAAATGACAATATGTTAATCATTCTGATTCGCTGGCTGACTGTCTGCCTGTCCAGCCTGAATTCCCGCTATGGCATCACGTGACAACTTGGCGCATCCTGATTGGCTGGCTACGAATCACGTGATGAACTTGGCACATCCTGATTGGCTAGTCGACCTGTCTGCCTGAATCGCTGGAATGTCTACGCATCAAAATTATTACGCGACGCTAGGTGATTTTTTTTCAGGAAATATATAAATATTAAACAAATCTTTTGTTTCATCTCATGTTTCATTGCCAATACTGTTTATAGTCTAGTTGGTAAGCGGAAAACAGATATGGACAGATTTTCAACCTAACCAGCCTGAAACTGAATATGAAGTAAAGGAGATTTTTGCAGGAGGTAAACATTATCCATCAGATAATTATAACTAAGAAGCCTTCACACCTTCAAAAAAAAATTACTTTCCATGCGGTCATCCAAAATAAAGTATTGGGTTTGATAAATGATGGAATCGGCCGATACTTGATGAAAATCCATAACTAACGTATTACAAAAACACTTCATTGTAAGATTTTCACTAAATAGTTTTACAAAAACGCAACATGTGTTTCGCCATACAATGGCTCTCTCAAGCGTGTTTTAAATAATGAAGTATTTTTGTAATACGTTAGTATTGGGTTTGGAAGAGTTTTGAATCCACCGTCATTTGAATATGGATGTTCAAGAAGGCTTCAGAAGGCTCCAAGAATCCTTACCTCAATACTTACCAGTGATTCATTTCAGGTTCCTCTTTTCAGACTTCTCAGTTCGTAGGTCATTGACTGTCATCCTATATTTCTGTTAGACCCGATTCTTTGATTTCTTATAATTTTCGTTTGCGCTATATATAAGCTCACAGACAGCTTTAGCGGTTATGTGGAGGAACACTTTGGTGGATTGATTTATTCAAAAACTGAACTAAACTTAGTCCATTACTCATGAAAAATTATTTGTTAATGGTAAGGTATCTAAAATTTCTGAAAGATATAAACATACATTATCATTATTATTATTGTTTCATTCAGCGATACCAAAATCAATTTCGCGGCCATACAGATTCTCCTGCATAAAGTCTTCTACTCGTTCAACGAGTTTCTTGATTCTGAAGCTGTGGATTTGTATGGTTTGACCGATGATGCAAATATTCAACTATGATGTATAGCATATTCCAATGTAGAATGTTTTGTGTAGTCATGAATTTGTAATGTGAAGGAAAATGAATGAAAAATTAAATATCCATGAGACTGAAAATAATCAATAATGCATTTGGTTGATTTATTGGAAATAGTTCCTCACAGTTAGATGTTTCGAATATCGCGAAATCTCAAATGAAATTCAAACACGATTCATAAAAATCATTTCACAGCCACCTCAACCCGTCAAGAATTGGACTGGGGTTCTACAAACAAAACAGCTGACGAAAACATGCTACCAGGTGCAGAAACCGGCCTCAACTGAAAGTGAAGATTGCTTATACCTTGATGTTTTCACTCCAGTGGTGAGTATTGTGAGGAAAAAATTCGTTGCAGAACTTTGAGCCTGAATATAATCTTTATGTTTGTATAGGGTTTTTACTAAGTATGTACCATAAATTCAACAGATGATTTTTTAGGTAATTTTAAGATGAAATGTTCATATAAACATGGGTCCTCAAATCCTTCGTTCTCAAGATACAGGGTGTTGAAATAAAAATAAAAAAAAGTTATTCGTTAATATCTCAAATATCCTTTATTTAATTTTGTTGTAATTTGGCAATGGTATTTATAACATTGAGGCGTTGATTTAGCTCGAACGTGATTCGATTTATACTGAGTTCAATGGCGTCCCGAGCGGGATTTGAACGAATTATTTTGACTTAAAAAATGTACGCTACTGACTTTTGTGCAATTTTTATTATTTCTTTGGATTGACTCTTGAATTTTTTTTTATCTTGCTTAGTTTTTAAGAAAAAAAGTCGACCTAATTGCATATCCCCGGACCTCACAAGGAATAATATGGGGAATTAAATGTTTCTTTTGGAAATTATTATTTTTACAATTGACAATTGCAATGTCATAAGGAATAAATCAGGTATTTTCCAACGTGTCAGACAATCATCAACAAATCGATTGCAGTCGTGTATTTTATCAGAAGGTGGTCATTTTGCTCATTCACTTTAATGTCGGAATCGTTCATTTTTTTGGTTTTTATTTCATATTGTCCACGGATAGTTTTCAGAAGTGATTTTTTTCTCGAAAACGAAAACGAAGCTTGATATGAAAAAAACAGGCGACGAAAAAGTTGCATTTTCAGTTGCTCGATCTCAAAAAATTAAAAACTAGAAAAAAACTCGATGGCGTATTTTTTTCCCTCAATAGTGTTGTCTGTGTTGGCTAATAATTGCATTTTAGTTCGGAATTAATTAGCGCCTCATAACTTCGAATAACTAAAAAAATTCAATGGAATTTGTGTAAGGAAATTTATGATATTTTAGAAATACCGTTTTTTCATACTTCAACGCTCTGTATTTTAGAAACGAAGAAACTCCGGACAAATGTTCATAGGAATTTTTTTTTCAAAGTTGTATAGCATTTTTTCCTCTATTTTGCTAGTTTTTGAAAATAAATATTATTATTATTATTATTTTACCGTAGTATGCGCTGATCAGGCCCTATCCCCCGAAGCTTCGACACATTCGGGAGGGCACCAACATTATCAACCAACGGCCATTCCCCAGACCGTGGGGTAAGTGATCATTGGGTCAGAGAATCATGTGCCATGAGCAAGCGCAGTGAGCCAAGAATGACAGCCTTCTGCATCTGTCCAGCTAAGATTTCTGTTTTGGTGTGGCAAGCCGGTATGGGTTTGAGATTCCACCAATAAGTGTTCAGCCCATCTGGGCCTGGTGCAGCAAAGTTCTTGGAACCCACAAGGGCTCTTCCAAGGTCATTCGGGATTATCGGGTTGCGCAGCTCGTTGAGCTGAGGCTGTCGAAGCTCTCTGTTGAAAGCTTCGAACTGCGCTAGAGCTGGAGTGTCTAAGTTGAGTGGCTGCGGGTGTTCATAGATATCCTTCCAGAAGGATTCCACCTGATTAGCAGTCGGCGGATTATCCACAACACGTGGAGGCTCTTGGAATAAGCGAGACGGTTATTATTATTAGTATTATTATTATATATTACAGTTCAAAGTAGCCTCATAAATACGGACAAAACTTTTGAAACACCAATATAAGGCTGAATAGATAAGTATATCTTGATAATTTTCCAAAAAGCAACTCAAAAATACCTCCCAATCAATGAATTAATTCATCAATTCTCATTTCACATATTCATGGAATAATGCTATTTTGGTCGTTCACAAAATAATTAAGTCTCCACCGACTTTGACGTCAATAATATATCAATCCTGAATCCATGAATGTTAAGTTATGATTTCAATGCTTGTGAATTGCTATTTGTAAACTAGTTGTTGATTGAGAGTTTTCGTTATTCTTCTTTTATAATCACTGAGTGACCAATCGAAAACGTAGCTTAGAATAAATGTGTATTATATATTTCTATATTACTTTTATAGACTGTAAGACATAAGACAATATTATTGTAATAATAATAATGTTTAATTAGAATTGTTCACGAAGAGTCATGAAAATAATGAAAATAACCATAAAAGCGTTTCAGCTAATGATATCAATAAGGAACATGATTACCATACACTATACAGAAATTTCATAATTTAAAAAACCTCAGGTTTGTACACAAATAGTTTAATAGTAATAATGGCCTCGTTCTTTCTTTGGAAGATTTTCACATTTTTTGTATGGAGATGGAGCAATAGAAATAGATAAAAAAAATATTTCTATAGGGATTTTCTTTTGGGAGAAAACAATAAATTTCAATGTAATTACCTAAATTATTAAATGTCATAAATTGCAATAAAATGAAAGAATAAAAAATTCATAAACACCAAAAAAT
>WOGM01001132.1:0-10478 GCA_015342125.1 Leptinotarsa haldemani | reverse complement strand
ACGTTGGTGGCTTTCCACGTCGAAACTGTCAACCACCTTTAAACAAACCGGTTCTGTAGTTGGAGATTATGAATCGCTGCCATCGTCGTGACGTCAAGCTTGACCACATTCAACTATTAATTTGAGTGGGAAGATAAAGAGTGGAAATTCAGATTTTTTGCAGATGTACTATTTGAAACATAAACTTTCAAATAATGAAATAAAAAAAATTGTTAAATGAGCCCATTAACAATTTCGCGAAGATCATCGAAAAATATAAGGAGAACAGTCCTAGACTTTGACTTGAACTGCCTTTGAACTGTTATTCACAAGCTGCTTGTTTTCCTATGATTTCATGCTCTTTGATTCCTGTTCCAGATGTCGCTCTTCATTCCTACACAATCTTTGGAATACAGTGGTAGGGGTATCTGAAATGAAAGATTATTTGTCGATATTATTCTTGTCAAAATCGTTAATACTGTCGATGTTATTCTTGGCGTTTTTGTGATATAGATAATTCTGGTTTTTTCACTAAAAGCGTCACTCATACCAAGCGTCACCCATACCCAACGATGATTTATTTTGTACCGATCAAATGCCGGTGCGTATATTAAAATTTCGCCAACAGAAAATTGAATTAACGAGAATTTGATATATTTTATTCGACTAACCAAAAATGTTTCAATCTTCTGACCTAAATCCTGTGCTTCTAACTCATCCAACTAGTACTTATAGTTGAATTATTTTGTTGAGCTATACAGTCGACTTATGTATGTAGATGAACTTCAGATGACAAACTTGCTTAAGCGGCTCATCCTGGAACCAGTGCATGAACTTTCTTTAATAAAATTTACTTCAATTCGAAAAAATTAATTAACGAAGCTTCATTTCAAAGCATATCTCATGGTTTATATGTTTTACAATTGCTCTGATAATCTTTCTGATTGTGTTTGCTGATTTTATTGTAAACATGTCTGTGTTAGGAATCACAAGTTAAAAGGTAAGACCTCGTTGGTCCTTAACTCGCACAAGTTTCTCAACTTCTGAGAGTTTTCGTTCGTATGGGGACGACGGCTGATTAACGGAAAAACAGATTTTAACACTTTTTACAATATTGCACCAGTGTTATAGAAATTTTTGAACCTACTAAAATAGTGGCTTGTTCACTTATAGAAAACATTCTGGGATTGCAGCAAGTGTTATAAAAATCCAGAAACGTAATACTAAGCCATTGCTCCGTTCAGTTTTCTTGATACCAAAAAGTCGTCGAACGACAATTTGCCAAGGAAATAAATAGAATTACTAACGGAGAAATTGCCTGAGGAGTTCTACGAATGTCTCGGCAGTGGCGTAACGTGAGAATTTGTGTAATTTGTTTATTTTGTGTAAGGGTTGAGAAATATTTCCTATGCGTCACTGCTTTTATTTTGGTCAGAACAGTCTCTTAGTCTATCACCAATGGCGATCTCATCTTCCTTGACATTTTTCTATCATGAATCCTGTCTTTGAATTACTCTTAGTATGACATATTGTTCCTAATGTTATTTTCTTCCTGCAATTCTTACGTGACAGTGTAAACAACGGGCTGTTCGAAATGGTACCTTCGTCGGTGTTCATTCCACATTTTTTTATTTCTATACGTTCAAAGGTATCTAAAAACTTGATGTTATTTACTAATCTAAGAAATTTCAAGCATTCCTCACTTATTCTGCTACCGTTGTGTAAGGAATATTGGACAGTAATTCTCTGGTCTATGAAACCGAATATGTAAAACATATTTCTTGTAGCAAGCTATTTTAGTCACCTTAGTATATGTGTCTTAATCTTCACAGATACTTACGTTAGGTTAGGTCAGAAGTCAGTGAGTCATTTCGATTTTCCACCGTAACCCGCAAGGGTTTATTGTGCACACACTTATTCACACTCGACCAAATAAACCCAGCTTCTTAACGAAGCCGATTAGTTTGTATGGTGAGTGGTCTTTCAGGTCAGATGGTAAGAGTACGGCTCTGCCGAACTCTAAAAACCTGATTTGGTCCCCAGCGGGGCAGACACAAAGTATGTGCTCTGCTGTTTCATTATTTTTCAAACAGAGGCGACACACATTGTCTTCCGACAATTCGATTCTCTGCATACGATGATGATGTTGGAAGGCCTGTTAAAGACCATAGTTCATTCCTACTGTGGTCCAACAACTGTTTGATATCAAGCTTCGAAGGGTGAATGAACGCCTTGAAGTGAGCCAATCATGGAAGATTTTGCCAGAAGTTCATAAATCTTCTTGCTATCCAGGTGTTCAGTCTTTGTTTGGTAAAGCCTACAGCGATGCAATTGCGACAGGTTCTGGTCCGATGAAGCTGCTTGTAGCACCCTTCTTTGCTAGGGAGTCAGCAACCTCATTGCCTTTCAAGCCAGTATGGCCAGGAACACAATTCAATAGCGTAAATTTCCGCATAGGCAGGTTGATATCTCTGTCCTGGGTCAGCGAATGCACAAAAACGTAAAGGTGTTTTTGATTCATCTGTGAACCAACAACCATCTGCTCTCAATATTTCCTCCTTTCGGAAGATCCAGTACTCTCTACTTGGGAACAGTATTTTATAAGGCAGTTCGTAGTTGACAGTTGGGGGCACTGAGTTAGAGAATGCTGTGACTTCCAGTGTCAACCAACAGTCTGTTGCACTCTGCTTTAAATTGATTTGTGCAATTGGCAATGTACAGAAGTTTATATAAGTTCATCTAGCCTCTCTTCAGAAAAATGTGGAGAGGAGGTAGATCTAGAAGGATATCAATGGCCGCTGACGGTGTGGTACTGATGGTACCACTGATAGCCAGACAAGCCTGTATCTGTAAACCAGAGAGCTTCGCCTAGGCCGTTTTCTGTAAAGCTTTCGGCCACCAGGCATTGCACCATAAGTGATCACTGGTCTGACAATCATCACATAAATCCAATGGATTTGTTTGGGACCTAAATGCCAAGTTTTACCACAAATCTTTCGACATGTCCATAGGGACAGTCTGGCTTTGTGTAAAACTTTTTCCAAGTGAGCGTTCCAGGTGAGTTTTTTTTCAAGGACAATGCCAAAATATTTCACCTCTGTTTCAAATGGAATGGCCTCACCATTGAGGAAAATTGGCGTTAGATCGTCCAATTTTCCCCTTCTGGTGAAGGGGATTATCACAGTTGTGCTGGGGTTGACAGACATTTGCTCCCTCAGGCACCAACTGTGAACAACGGCTATCGAGTTTTAGAGGATATTACAAGCTACCCTTCCCGAAGCAGACCAAGATGACAAGATGCCAAGATGACAATGTCATCTGCATTAGCTTGCAGATCTACTTTTTTTCTCTGTCGAGGGGCTCAAGTAGACTATCCATTAGGAGCAACCACAGAAAGGGGAGATAGTACTCTACCTTGAGGGCAGCCTCTGGTGACCCTGAACCTAATGGCCTCGACTTGAAGAGGCGAAGTTGCACTTCTGTTTACCAGCATGGCATAGATTCCGTCCAGTTATGGTCGATTCTATACCTTTACTAGCCAGAGATGATCCTATAGATTTAGGTAGTGCATTGTTTCTCTACAAGGTTGTTCAATGCTAAATCTGTCGATTTGCCGGTTTGATAAGCATACTGGTGGTTATATGGGGGGGATGCATATAATGCCACCCTCCTGATGTGTCCGTCCAGTATCCTCTCAAGTCCTTTCAACAGGAAAGATGTAAGGCTGATTGGTAGTACCGATTTAGGGTATGGGTCTTTCCGAGCCACTTTTGGTATATACAATACCACCCCTGCTGCCAACCAACTGGGTGGTATATAGTTCCACGCCAACTAGCTCTACAATTTTATGGCAATAGATAAACTTATTTCCAGTTCGTTTTGAAAAAGAGCTGGAAATATATCATCCTCTCCAGGAGATTTGAAGGGCTGAAACGACTTGATAGCCCATTCAACTGCCGGTGCTGTGATAACCTTCTTTGCGACCTCTCAATCGTTTTTTTAGGATGTTTAGCGCCTTCCTAGATGAGAGCTCTGTTGTGTCAGATTTCCAGGAAAGTGGTTTTCTATCAAAAACTCCATTTCTTTACTAGAGATAGTGAATGTTCCATCGGGTCGTTTAAGCGACCCAATTTCAACAGTCGGCTTTCTAGAGATAAACATGTGAATTCTTGTGCTGCGAGGTAAATCAGAGATACTCTCACAGAACTTCCTCCAAGACTCCCGTTTTGCCTTTCTAATTTCCTTGTTGTATGTCGTTAGATTAATTTAACGAAGCTCCCAGTTAACTGGGAATAATCGTCGAACTTCTTTTTTTTTGTGTTTCCAGGCTTTTGTTTCACCAAGAAGAGTTATGGGTATCTCTTTTGAACCTCAGTGAACAGTTCTCATGAGATCTCTGGTGTATCAAAGGTGTATCTTGCTGCTCAGAGAATGTGAGCTGATGATTAAGTCTAATACCTCTTGCCTATTACTAGTGACAAAAGTTGGTACCGAGTCCTCATTAATTACAGACAGCCCTTCCTCTAGTACCTAGTACATAATCAAAAAGTAACTTACCTCTATGATTAATATTCGTGCTGCCCCACGGTGTATGATGTGAATTGACGTCACATGTCTTTACGATTTGAAGTTTTTTCCTTTTGCTGTAGTCGATAAGTTGTCTAACAGCTAGAGGAGGTACGGTATTCGAATCTCCCAAATAGTAGGCTGAGCAGGTGATAACATTCGTCTTATTCTTCTTGCCCGATAGAGAAATTTGGATGGCTACCCCGTCTTGGGTGCAGAAGTGTGTGAGCAAAAAATAATTAATACCGTTCCTGATGACCAGACATGGGTTTCCATGGTTCTTAAAGGAAAGCAAGGTCGATCAATTCGTCCTTGAAGTTTTTACCAAGGACGTATGAAGTGGTCTTGGCATGTTGTAAGTTTGCCTGCAAACACTTGAAGTTAACGAAGTGATGCCGCAAACTCAGAACTTCTCGACCCTGAGAGGGAGGAGATGGAGGATCCTTAAGGACACCTCCACCCTCGTCTCCCATGATCGAGGGATGATTAGGCTCAGATGATGAGGTGAGGACACCTGCAGTCTCTGAGTTGCTGCTGGTTGGATCCCTATGACGAGTCGATTGTCGTCTTCGCTTTCGAAGAGCCAAGTCCAGCCTTTTCCTCTGGTTTTCTCGACGAGACGTTAGCCGTCTTCTTCTCCTGAGAACCAACCCAGTCTTGGGATGGATGTGAGCCGCTGGTTTACCCCTATGTTTGAGTGGAGGTTTGATTGAACTACTGACGAGATTTCCACTGATTGGCCGTTGATGAGGTAGTCGGATAATCAAGATGCAAGATTCCCACCTTGATACCCACGACAACTTCCCCGTATAAGAGTTTTTGCAGGTCAGCTACACCTGACGGTGCCTTAATAGATTCAGCCGTGCAGGCCTTTTTTGCCTCTGGTTTCGGTGAATCATCATTTGGGGGCGAACGCTTGCTAACCTGCTCATGGGGGGTTTGTCCCTCCACCTGAGATAGATTCTGCATACGCCGCTCAAGAATTTGGTGCAAGGCTGTTTCATAAGGTACTCCGCTCTTGAGGAGACGACTCATTCGTTTCGTGGCTGCACCACCAAACCTTTTTTTCAGGTTCAGTTATTGGATCAGGGGTTGGAGAGTTGAGCAGCTGTCGCTCCTGATCCAAAGTTACATGGAGGTCAGTTGGAGTAGTAAGCTCGACATCCATCTCCTCTGTAGACTTAGCGTCAGAGAGAATTTTTAAGTTTACTCTGTACATAAGAGTCCCACGAGTAGCTAGGAAAAGAAGGTCAATCACAGCAGAGCCCCGCATTATCGTGACAAGGTGATGCTACGATGAGAGGGCGCCCGGTATCTCGAAGGTTCCATGAGAGACAGCTGATAGGCTCAGTGTCATTCATCCTCTCGGCACGGATACACACACACACACACCTTAGAATTAGGCCATTGTTGGCATGCCATTCAGTTAGGAAATAACAGAACCACAAGTGATTCTGTCATTCTCGTATCCAGCGGGGCACAGTGGTTCATGCAGTGAAAAATGAATAAGGACAACCAACCCGCCAAAAAAACTCAATAGGAGTAGCATTGGCAAGGTTGGTCCAGGGTTAGGGCTGAATAATATTACAGTATTCTTTCACTACAGTAATGACACTTTAACTGATGACAGTTGAGGAATAATAATCGCTGCACACTATACCTAGGGGCTATTATTGCATGACAAATGTTTATACCCTTCAAATGAGTAATTCATTTGTCAGTCCCTTTAACTTTTGAGCGGAAAATTTTGGATTCTTGTCGAGAACAAAAACGGTCTTTATAACCTAAATTTGCTTGGTTTAATATTCAGTAAATGAAAACTGGGAGAAAGAGGTGAAATAGTATATCTGAATGTAATATAAATAGACGTGATATTGAATGTGGGGGGGTTAGTCTTCAATCTCACCATGTATCACCTATGGGGAGGGGATTGATAAATGCTAAAAAAAATCACGTGATTAAAATGGATAGCCCCATACTTGTTGCTACTACCTTGGAACTCAACAAAAACTCATTACTTTAGTTTATCTAAACTGAATGTGAAAGCATGAGACTCCGAGCTTATATAGGCATTATCAAGAAGGGACGGGGGTTCAAAATTACACCTTCTATATATTAATGTTCATATACTCAAGGTCATGTATCAAAGGCAGATTTTATCAGCTACAATTCCAAATCTCGATTTATTGCTGGATGGCAGCAGTGACAGTGGAACTAATGACAGATTCAAGAACATGATGGCGAAACTATGATCTATCAAACAAAAAACGAGTTTTTAAATTCAGCGCTGAGTCCATTCCACTTATTGATCAGATGAATGCATCTGTTGGTCCATTCTAAACGTTAGCGCGTTTCTATCGACTGATTCAATCCATTACAATCCATTAGAAACGTTGAGAGAAAAATTTTTGCTTTCTGCTTTTCCATCTTTAAATAAAAACCGTGGGAAACTTCCGAAGGAAAGAAGAAAGCAAGAATACGTGTCTCGCATTTTTTATAACCCTTTCGTTCCTGGTAGTTACAATTGTGAGGGTGAACTACATGCCGCACAATATGATCAAATTTACGATCGAATAGGTTCATACCGACATCATACGATTGTGAGGATACGTATTGATGCGCAGAAGGCCGCAGTTCCGCCATTTGACTCGTAACAGCCAACTTGAGCAGACCTGTATGAAGCGTTTCACAGTGTTTTGTTTACATTCGTGCATCAACATGAATTCAGCAAGTAAGTTAATTTCAGTTGAAGTTATTTTCTGTTTTTAAGTGCATGATGTCAACAATAAAGGTTGATATTTGAGCCTACAGGTTGGATGATATGAAAAAAAATTAAGTGAGACTTCTGGGATTGGTTGATTTCATAATATCACAGATGTGAGTATTGGGACTCAACCTCTCCAGGAATATCACGGATATTGAGAATTTGTTATTTTTTTACAGAAAGCAGGAGTGTCATTGATTTGGATCATCTTCGAGATAATCCTGATGCTATTTTTGATCTATTGGACGAGGTTGGATCCGATTTCGAGGTCGATAATGAGGAGTCCGAAGACGATATTTTGTTGGAATCAGAAAATCCAACCATTGCCCAACTCGACAGTGATATTGATATCAGTTCTGAAAGATCGATTTCTGATGAATCAGATGCTGACGATCCAGAGATGAATATGAGACTGAGTGAACTTGCCAAAAAATACAGCAAACAGTCATGGAATCGAATTGTTTTCGATAGTAAAAATGGACCCCAAGATAACATGGATAGCATTGATACGAATGCAGTTTCATCACCTTGGGGATACTTCAGCAGATACTTGGGTGAATCGTTTTACGAATTGGTGGCAGAGAAAACAGCACAATTCTATTTACAGCTACACGGAAGAGAGATCAAGCCTGCTGTTACACCAACAGAGATTAAAAAATTTTTTGGCATTCATGCAACCATGGGTTGTATGAAATTTCCTAGGATTCGTTTGTATTGGAGTACGAAATTCATTTTTCCAGCAATAGCAGATCAAATGTCAAGAGACAGATTCTTCCTTTTACGCAATATTCTCCACATTGTAGACAATTTGAACGTTCCTGAAGATACAAAAAAAAACAACCGTCTGTGGAAAGTACAACCCATGATTGACCAAGTCAGATCACGCTGCTTACAGATACAAAGACCAACAAATGGTTCATTTTCCGTGGATGAGCAGATGATTCCATTTTTAGGCCGTTGTCCTGTTCGGCAATATGTCAAAAATAAACCTCGCCCTGTGGGTCTCAAAAACTTTGTCATCACAACATCGGAAGGATTAGTGCTTGATTTTGAAATTTATCAGGGAAATACCACACGAATTTCATCTAAAGAACTGGGTTTGGGTCCAGCTGTAGTCACTCGTTTAGTGGAATCACTACCAACTGGAAGCTACATATTTTTTGACCGATACTTCTCAACATTGTCCCTATTCGATAAACTGAAAGAACTCGGAATGGAAGGAACTGGGACCATGATGAGTAATAGACTGGGTAAGAATTGCAATCTAAAAGCTGATAATAAAATGTCAAGAGGAGAGACAGATTCGGTAGTCAGAGGTGATGAAGAATTATGTTTGACTAAATGGAAAGACAATAAGTGTGTAGTGATGGCTTCCACAGCTTTTGGAACGGATCCAATGAATGAAGTAAGCAGATGGGATAAAATCCAGAAGGTTCGTAGAGGAATTCCTTGTCCAAAGGTTGTGAAATCTTACAATGAAAAAATGGGAGGTGTAGATGTTTGTGATATGATGATGGAATGTTACCGAACATTCTTCAGGACGAAGAAATGGCCAATAAAAGTCATTCTTCACTTATTCGATTTGGCTATTGTGAACAGCTGGATGGAATACCGCAGAGACAGCAAGAAAAATGGATTGCCTGCGAAAAATATGAAGGATCTGCTTGAATTCAGATTGGAATTGGCCGAATTCCTTTCTTGTGGTACGAAAAAACGCGAAAGGGAAGATGAAAATGACGAAAACGATTCTTCCAAACCTAACGAAAAAAAAACCAGATGTACACCAATGCCATGTAAGGATAAAAGGTATGACTGCTTCGATCACTGGCCCATCAGTGAAAGCCTGAAGCATCCATTGAATTGTCGCCTTGAGGCCTGTAGTAGCCGATCAAGAACAAGGTGTAGTAAATGTAACGTGTACCTGTGTCTTGGTAAAGACCAAAATTGTTTTATGAAATTTCATAAAAGATAATTCTTAATAAAATATTTTACAACATGTTCTTATTTAATGATAATCACATCACAACTGTGAGGTTTAATTGTTTGGAACGATACAACACAATTGTGAGTGTCCTTGAAATCCTGTAGATTGTCCTTTGAATTCAAAAACATGATTTGATTCTTCAATTTCATAGCTTGTTTAGCATATAATGTGATTTTCGCTCAGAAAATACAATTTTTTTGATCTTGGGTCTGAAAGGGTTGGTGGATATTAATTCAATTCCATTTCTTTTCAGCCATCCAAAATACAGACAGGCATTGGAGAAGAAGTTCCCCTCGTTGGTATGTGCTTCTCAAACAGACGACACAGTATCAACGGTAACAGGAGCTTCGAATGTTGGAGAAGAAAAGGTGCCCGCCTAAGCTCATCGATTTTATGACGAACTCTATGTCTTGGTGTACGTACTTGAAGATATATTTGTAAATAACGAAGATGTAAAAAGTTTATCAAAAGGGCGTTGCATAGTTTTTCTGTTAACAATAAACCCTGCAAGCTTACATCTGATTTTCAATTTTTCCTTCGATAGGGAGGAGGGAGGTTTTGAAAGAATTTCCAGAGAAGTGCATATTGTTGATATGGAATTACATTGTGTGGTGGAAAGGATTTTCAGATCAGTGTTTTTATGAGTGGCTTAGAAAAATCAAGCAGTAGCCTCTATAATATAGAAATCTTAACTGATTACGATAGTTAGTCGTTAATAAAAAGTATCTGACAATTACAGTGCTGAAATGAAGAACATTGCAACAGCAGAACTTTATTGACTCTACTACTATCAATACATATAATAAACTGATCGCTCGCTGCCTGTATATACATAAATAAATAAATAAATCTTTATTTTTCAGTTAAAAAGCATAAATGTATGAATACATTCCAGCAGTAACTGACAGAAACGTCATAATTAATATAGAAATGAATTTAAATGATATGAGCACAGTTATAAGTAGTTAATATTAAAGAAGTAAAATATATAATTATATAGAAATATAAAAAAATCATAGAACCTACCGACTTAATTAAAAAAGACCATAACAAGAACATATATTATAAACAGGTTAAAAATGTCATAGTATGAATGACAACTGTCAGTTGAAAAACAACAGCACAAATATAACATTTGAACTGTCAACAAAAAAACATCTTCATGAAATATAGTATTATGTCATA
>WOGM01001131.1:0-10479 GCA_015342125.1 Leptinotarsa haldemani | reverse complement strand
GAGTGAAAAAAACTATAGTAAGCTGTCATTAATACATTATGAGATACACTATATACTAGATTCCTTATTAGATAGATAGTTCTTGAGAGTTTACCCGAGAGGTACGCAATATGCTTTTCCCATGTCAGTACCGGATCAATATAAACGCCTAGGAATTTAACTGGTTCAGAATTAAAATAGCTGTCAGGTAAGTTTCGTAGCGTAAATGTTAGCATTTGAGTCTTACTTTCATTTACGCTCAGAGCATTTGTCTCAAACCAGAGCTTTACTTGTGAAAGTGTGTTATGCATATCACGTTGAATTGTTTCTAAAGATTGGCGTTGTATAAGCTCAGTTGTATCATCTGCAAATAGAATGGATTCAGCATTCAGACAGCAGTTTGGCAGGTCATTGATGTAAATTAAGAAGAGAATGGGTCCTAGTACGGAGCCTTGCGGCACCCCATGTCTTACCAACTGCCGCTCAGAGGTGCTCATATTATAATTTACATACTGTAATCTGTCTGAAAGGTAAGACTTTATTAGTGTTAGACTGTTATTCTCAAACTTATAAGCTTCGAGTTTTTTCAGTAAGATATCGTGAGACACACAATCAAAAGCTTTTGTCAGGTCTAAGAATGACGCCTGAGTGTATATGTTTTCTTCATATCCGTTTAACACTATTTGTGTAAGATTATTTATTGCCAACGAGGTGGACCTATTGTTTCTGAAGCCATACTGACATGGAGAAAACAGCATATTCTCTTCAAAATACTGTGTAATTTGGATTTTTAAAGCAGCTTCTAGTATTTTTGCAAGAACAGGAACCAAGGAAATAGGTCTATAATTATTTATATCATCAATTGAACCCTTTTTGAAGATAGGAATAACTTTTGCAATTTTAAGGCATTTAGGAAATACTTGACAATGTATACATAGATTTATTAAATTGGTGAGAGGTACAATTATAATGTTAAGAAGAGTTTTTATGATTTTCACAGTTATATCATATGGATCTTTGCTTTTGCTATTTTTTAAATTACTTACTATTGATCTTATTTGGTTAAAAGTTACTTTCTTGAACTCAAATTTGACACTAGATCTGTTTATGGCATCGATATCAATATAATCTACTGGGCTTTTATCAGCTTTAGGTAACGCATTCACTATATTATCTGCAATACTGACAAAGAAATCATTGAAGTTGGCCGCATTGATGTTTGCACTTTCAGATATGTTAAAAACTGGATTGTTATTTTTTATAATGTCCCACATAGCTGATTGACTGTTACTACTATTTCTTACATAACGGTCATATATAAGAGAGTAAGTAACATACAATGAAGATTCTTTAGGAAGGTAAGTAGATCATGTCCAAAAGTTTATTTTAGATATAGATAAAAAACCCATCCGAGCAGATGTTTCCTTCTGGTGACAAAACTGTAATTTTATGCAAGAAATAAGTGAGTTGTCTTTTGGATTTATTCAATAAGAAGTATGAGACGGAATTGTTTTCCATCTAAGTGAAATTTACAAATTTCACTACGAACGTTAGAAGTGAACACTGAATAAAAAAAGTGATGTCGCTGTTCATTTCCTTGAAAGTAGCTCTTTCAAATGTGTTCTTTTACAATTTTTCTCCGGAAAAACCTCCTCTGCTTGCTTTACACCTTTGTAAAGTTTATTTTTTAACTGATTTTATTCTGTCAGTTCTTCAATTCTATAACTTCAATATCACCTTTTCCACTTCCTTCCAGAGATCGTTGTGTTGTTGAAATTTGGTGATGAGCTCGCTGAAGCACTTGGCCGCCTCTTTGACGTGCCCTGCGTCCTTCTCGATGTGGTATGCTTCGAACTGTACCCCAAAGTTGTTGGGGTAGAGGGTTTTCGCTGTGAGCATCCATGCCTTCGCAGCCACGGGGTTGGACGAGAAGGCGGCCTTTGCTCGTTGAATGACATACTCTTCGTCTGATATTTCCAAGTCGATTTCCATTGCTTCAATAGATTTCAATTTGTTTGTTTACATCCTGTGGTTTTGTTTACATAAAGATGACTATTTGAGGTTGTGTCGACTTCTTTTTTTTATTTTCAGTTGATTTGTGGCATCAGCTGACAGCGCGATCTGCCCTTACTTTTTTATAAAGGTCAGTTCATGTTTGTCCTAATGTTTCTGGGAGACTTAATAAATAACAAATCAATTAACAGAATTAAGAGAGAAGGAAAAAAACACCTCAAGAAAGCTGCTTTGTTCCCCCCTGTTCATAAAAGAGGACATATGCTTCCTCACTCACAAGCGATTTTTGTGAAATTGGGGATACGTGTGAATCGTTGTATTCATTCCACGTACCACCATAAGGGTGTCTGCAATATGCTGTGTAATGCCCGTTGTAAGTAGTCCCATTGTGATTCGAAAAAAATTGAAAAAAGATTGTAACGACAAGGAGCCACATTGTCTGCTGCATAATTGCCCATATCTAATACTCAATGGCAACATTCAATTTGCCTCTGAATCTTTCCGTTGGAGAGAATCTTTTGAAATGCATTACTAAAATACGGGGAAACTCAAGGATCGATAGGGACTTTGCGCATTTTCTTCTTTCCTTGCACTTCGAACATGTCAGTTTTTCATCTTTTGTGAAGAAATCCAAGCATTGTGACAAACTCAATTGGCCAGTTTTTTGTGATATAGGGAGAGGCAAATCCCAGAAAGGATCGAAGGGTACTGATGAGAATCCATAGTGTGTGTACTTCATAGTAGATTTTAATTGACCAACAATCTGTTAAAAGTTTATCATTGTGAATTGTGGAATAAATAACAGAAGGAATGAATCAGATTATCTGCTTTGGAGTTATAGCTAACCTTTCAACAGCACTTGGTTGGGCAACAGGGTTACAGTTATACCGGGCCCAGACACTAGAGAGTCCTATGTAATATCTCGAATGAACAAGGTCTAGAAAACGTTATGACAAAAGTATATATTTTGGTCAATATCTGGATCTTACAGAATTTCTGATCAATTTGCAAATAACCTTTTAGTAAATTTCATTTGGAACTGATAAGTTTTCTTGTATAACTAGAACATTTCAATTTGTTTTGTCTACTTTTCGTCATGTGCTGAAGAGGTTTCTTCCAGTTACAGAAGGAAAGAAAAATAAATCCGATGCAATTTCTTTGGAACATGAACACTAAATTTCTTGGAAACACTGGAATGTTGCGCTACAAGCTCAATATGTAATGAACTGTGATTGTAGTTGATTCAATGTATCACAGGGTTTCACTTCCTGATTCAATATTTGAATTGTGCTATTATCAGTTAGGTATCGGCTGACAAAATGAATTGAATAAATGAACGCTGAAGCGCGCGACAGACGAAGTTCTGTGAAAGTGACTTTATTTCGAATTTCTGTCAAGTATCAAGTGTCATTTTTCATATTTGGCGGGCGACTGATATAATGCACAATTTCAATAACAAATTAAAGTTCAAATTTCTAGAATCCATAGATCAGAACCATACGTAGATCAATAGAACATGCAAAATGCCTCCAATCAAAGTCGATTATGTAATGAGCTTCAGCAGTGAAGATCCGGTACGATAACCCAGCATCCAGCTGGGCCAATTGTAATAACATGTAATAACAATAATAAAGTGTTTGTTTCGTAGATTTTGAAAATACAAATTAAAAAAAAGGGAAGGCGTAAGATTGACAAAACACCGAGGATCAGATGAAACAACCAATGTAATTTCTGTTTTTCCTTTTTTCAGGTCCACGTAGCGAGTAACGTCTTAAAGAATGACTCGAAAAAGTGGAAATGCCGAACCGCCGGAGAAAAAATGGCTGTCATAGTGCTCCAGCTGGAAAAAGCCACGGAAATCTCTGGAATTGACATAGGCAACGAGCACTCTGCCTTCGTCGAAGTTTTGGTGTCTCGATCCGGAGGAGGGGACGACTTTAAAGGCCTTCTTATGGCTTCTGCCTTCATGACCCCTGCGGAGGCCAAACAGAGCCAAAACGTCAATCAGGTACGGATGTTCAAGAAAGAACATCTGTTGAAGCCGCAGTGCGACGAGAAGTGGGATAGAGTCAAAGTGGTGTGCACACAGCCTTTCAACAGGTATGTGCAGTACGGCCTGTCATTTATCATTCTTCACACAAAGGAGGAGAAGCCATCAGGCACTTTGCAGGGTAATATCGGGAAGTTCGCTCTCAGGCCGGCTTCTCCTGATATTTTCACGGCCGGGAGCTTGTTTGCCAAGGTGAAGGAGCAAAAGAAGGAGGAGAAATTATCAGGTAGGAGTTGAACCCTCAAAGTTGCTTCCTCAGCCATCGAAATAAACACAAAAGCTCTCAATTAATCAGTAGTCAAAATATTCATTGAGGTATAATAACGACACAATTCAATTAATGTAATGTAAATGAGATACTAAGTAATTATATGTATTAATTATTTTTGAATATAGGCATCATTTTTATGTGTTGCAATTCTAAATGAAGTAAACTGCTGCATAGAATGTGTCCTTTATTGAATAATGCTTCTAGTCATAAATTAGGGTTTATTTAAAAATTTTCTGGGAGTACTATGATCACATGTTTTGATTGATTCGAGAGATATGTTGATATCATTTTCTTTTTTCATTTTAATGACATCAACTCATCATTTGATAGGTGTGAGTTTATTAAATTTGGTTTTGGCCTCATTACTCTGAATTTTCAGAATACATTGAACTATTTTTAAACCAATCAACGTGTAACCTAATCTACATGTAGCCTAACCTAACCTACCCTAACATAAACTAACCTGTTTTAAACTAATCAACATGTAACCTAGTTTATTCTTTTTTGAAACTAATCAACATGTAACCTAACCTAACCTACCCTAATATAACCCAACCTTTTTTAAACTAATCAACATGAAACCTAATCTAATCTAACCTACCCTAACATAACCTAATCTAACCTTTTTTGAAACTAATCAACATGTAACCTAACCTAACTTACCCTAACCTACCCTAACCTAATCAAAATGTAACCTAACCTACCATAGCATAACTTTTTTTAAAGTAATCAACATATAATCTAACATAACTTAACCTGATCTAACCTTTTTTGGAAGTATTCAACATGTAACCTAATCTAACTCGCCCTAACCTAACTTTTTTAACTGATCAACATGCAACCTAACCAACCCTAACATAACATTTTCTAAACAAATCAACATGTAACCTACCCTAATATAACCCAATCTTTTTTTAAACTAATCAATATGAAACCTAATCCAACTTAACCTACTCTAATATAACCTAACTTTTTTTGAACTAATCAACATGTAACCTAATCAGACTTATCCAAACCTATTCTAACCTAATCAACATGTAACCTAACCTACCATCACATAACTTTTTTTAAACTAATCAACATGTAATCCAACATAACTTAATCAAAACCTTACCTTTTTTTGGAAATAATCAACATGTTACCTAATCTAACTCACCTTAACCTAACTTTTTTAACTAATCAACATGTAACCAACCCTAATATAACCCAATATTTTTTAAATTAATCAACATGAAACCTAATCTAACCTAACCTACCCTAACATAACTTGACCGAACTTTACCTAACCTTTTTTGAAACTAATCAACATGTAACCTAATCTAACTTACCCTAACCTAACCTAATCAATGTGTAACCTAATCTACCATAACATAACTTTTATAAAACTAATCAATATATAATCTAACATAACTTAACCTTACTTAACCTTTTTTGGAACTAATCAACTTTTAACCTAATCTAACTTATCCTAACCCAACTTTTTTTGACTAATCAACATGTAACTTAATCAACATGTAGCCTAATCTTACCTACCCTAACATAAACTTACCTCTTTCAAACTGATCAACATGTGACCTAGTCTAATCTTTTTTAACTAATCAACATGTAACCAAACCTAACCTACCCTAATATAACCCAACCTTTTTTAAACTAATCAACATGAAACCTAATCTAACTTAACCTACCTTAACATAACCTAACCAAACTTAACCTAACCTTTTTTGAAACTAATCATGTAACATATCTAACTTACCCTAACCTAACCAATATGTAACCTAACCTACATAACATCACTTTTTTTAAACTAATCAACATATAATCTAACATAGCTTAACCTCACCTAACGTTTTTTGGAACTAATCAACTTGTAACCCCATCTAACTTATCCTAACCTAACTTTTTTAACTGATCAACAAGTAACCTAATCAACATGTAACCTAATCAACATACCCTACATACCCTAACATAAAGTAACATCTTTCAAACTGATCAACATGTAACATAGTCTAGTCTTTTTTTTTAATTAATCAACATGTAGCCTAACCTAAGTTATCCTAACCTACCCAACATGTAACCTGCCTTACCATAACATAACTAATCAACATGTAATCTAACATAACTTAACCTTATCTAACCTTTTTTGGAACTAATCAACATGTAACCTAATGTAACTTATCCTAACCTATATTTTTTAACTAATCAACAAGTAACCTAATCAACATGTAACCCAATCAACATTTATCCTAACCTACCCTAAAAAGTTTTGTCCGTTTTTTATGAGTCTACGTTAAACCATAATATCTCAATGAATACTTATTAAATTTAATCGAAATAAGAAATAATCTCTTTAATAATATTATAAAAGTATATGTTGAAAGATATTTCTAGATTCCTTTCTTCAAATTCATTTTGAACAGGGTTCAAACTAATCCTTTCGATGGTTTCTATCTAGCTTTCTCATCAGTTTGTTGAAAACAATATTTTCTGCTTTCTAATATGAGTTTTCCAGTTATTTCATCGTTTCAGTTGAATTTCTGGTATCGTAGGTGCTGCTGCTATACGGGACGCTGCCTCAGCCACTACCCTGGCAAGGTTTGGTTCCCCCAAGTGTAAACCCAAACTGAAGACTAGCGACTCCACACCTACACAGAACCGCACGAAGGTTCAGCAGTCCGAGGAAGGTGAAGAACAGCCCCGAAAGGACAGGAACCGGACGGGGCTCTTTTATAGCGAAGACGATGATAAACCCAACGAAAAAATCGACAGGATCATCAAGAAGAAGAAGGAGGAGGACGAGGCGAAGAAAAACAAAGACGAAGGCAGGAAACAGAGTGCTGAGCTCAACATTTGGGGGCTTCCCAAAGTTAAGACGAAAGATGACGAAAGGGAGGAGAATGTGAGGCGAGATAAGGACGGTGAGAAAGCTAAGAAGAAGGTGAAAGACGCAACACCAGCCAAAGGTTAGAGACACTTTTTTTGTGTAATTTTTAAGGTCTGTAGAGTTAGTTATTATGAGAAAATCAAAAAATTTACTGTAATATTCTCTTTTATTTAACCGGACTATAACTAGACTATTTTTTTTAGATCAGGCGATCCATTAGTTAAAACGGGAAAATAAAGTTTACTTTTCTATCTCTAATAATTTTATATGTTAATGGAACTTGGGAGTACAAAAAAGTTTGAAAATTGCTTCCACTTTCCACAATTTAGATGATTTACAAAAAGTGGTAAACGAAATTGGTGTAATATTTTCAGCAAGAAATAATATTTTCAGCGAGGTGTAATATTTTCAGCGTTATGTTCATCTTCATCCTTCATTTCTGTATATTTATAACAATGAAACTTAGTCCAATCCTAAACAGTCTTATTGCATTTCAAAGGTAGCAAACAGAAGGAAGGTACTAACCGTGACAGTCCCAGCTCTTCCAAACAAAACCAATCAAAGCGAGACTTGAAGAGAAAAGTGCAAGAAGACACCATAAGAGAAGACACTAAAAAGAAGAAAATAAATATTCCCGTCACGAAGCCGTATGAAAGATTGTTGGAAGGTATCACTATTGTCGTTAGCGGAATTCAGAACCCTGACAGGGCCATGCTTCGAACGACAGCCTTATCAATGGGGGCCAAGTACAAGCCTGATTGGGATTCGAGTTGTACCCATTTAATGTAGGTATCAGTAAATTTATATTGACTGTATATTCACTCCTAGGATACACGCTTGATTTTTCAAGGGAATAAGCTGTTAGTTCAAGAATAGCAAGAACATTTTCAAATGTTGAGCAAATGGTGCTGTTGGCTAGTGTTCTTATGATAATAGGCCATTACTGCACGAAAATAATGAAGAGGTGATTTTGTCATTCACTTCTTCTTATTTTTAGTTTATGGCCTCAAACGCACGGAACAAATTGAATATTTGATTTTCTTCAGTCCTAGTTAAAAAGTTGTGTCTTTTATGGATCAAAAGTAAATTGCTGGAATAAATGAACTCCTTATATTTCAAGATGAGATAATTATATGGATGTGATTAGTTTATAATTACTAAGATTAGAAGAATGTCACCTTAGCTGACTTATTTTCGACTCACTTGCAACTCTGTGATTATTAAATGCTAATTAATGATTTCTCAACTCCCGTATTAACCTTGTCAGCTTTATGTGGGATTCAAATTAAAATCTGCTTTTAGTTGTGCCTTTGCAAACACTCCAAAGTTCAACCAGGTGAAAGGCAAAGGGAAGATAGTGAGGAAGACATGGTTGGAAGAGTGCCACAAGCAAAGAAAAAGGTTGCCGTGGAGAAGATACGCTCTAGATAAAAGTGATAAGGATAAAGACGAAAGCGAAGATGAGATATGCGAAGCTGTAGAGACCGTTGAGATGGACGTACAGAGCGATTCACCAGAAGAAACTGATCTGGATTACAATGACCAGTGAGTGCCCTAAGAACTGTTATCATCTTGAATTGTGTGAATTTTGTACTTTTTTCATTCATATTCAGTAAAGACGAGGGGTCTGATACCGAAGAACGGATAGCAAAAATTTTGGCAGCACAATCCGCTACCGAGAAAAAACCTAGCCCTAGCTCGAAAGCTAACGGCGATATTTATTGCGTGGATACGGACGAGGAAGAATTTCCAGAAAAATCCAAGGTGCCGGAAGTTGAGGAACTGGCAGGCTTTTTCGATGGCAAAGTATTTTACGTGGATCAGTCTTTTGACGATGAAACGTATGCCAAACTGAGAAAGTACATCGTAGCCTATAGAGGGTGAGTAAAATTAGTATAATAACATTTTTGGTGGATTTTGGTGGAGTTGTCTTGAGATTTTTTTTAGCTATGTCCTGATGAACCTACAAGGAATTTGTCTAATTTTTCTGAGAGATGAGGCCAAAAATATTCGTTCATTTGTTTCAGCATATTCAGCAAACACACTGTTTTCTGTGTTTTATAGTTTTTTCCATCTAAAATTTTGAAAAACATCATCATAGAACATAGTTGTTTGACATGCTTCCTGATGTTTGATATAGGAGCGTTCTCAATTGGACATATCACAATCAATTTTGTAGAAACCTGCTGCTGAATGAAGTTGCAAGTTGAAATGACCTATGCAGAAAACGGTATTTCTACACTAAAATAACGCCATTTTGAATTTGAAAGGTTTTTCAGGCACCTTTTTTAACCTTGAGGTACCCCTTTCAAATAGTCCCAACACTCCCAACTATTTTGAATTGAGATTTATACAAATCCCTTAGTTTTCTAGTGCCCTCTAGTCTTGAATATGTGAACTATTTTGTCAGCTTATAAAATTCAAGTTTCCTGTACATTGTAGGTAGATTACTTTGATGTTTCAATGCATTACCAGGATTTCATAATAAACTTTACTGCGTACACTCTTAATAACAAAGCGTATTTGGATAATCCACTGAGAGTCTTTCAGGAAGATGGCTGATGATCCCACAGAAAATGTTGACTTGATAGTGGCTGCCGAAGACACCAGCGAGAGTTTTAAAGAGATCAATGCCGATGCCAGTTGTGTGAGGCCTGACTGGATTTGGAAATGTCATAACGAAAGCGAATTAGTGGCCGTTGATGATTATTTGTATTGAATGTTGTTTATTTTTTTTAACGAAATAGAAGATTTTTTGGTAATACACGTTTTTGTATTTTTTTCTCCATGCCTTTAACTTCAAACGCTTTAAGCACTTTAAAAATCATTTATATAATAGCTGCGCAGAATAATACTTTATTTTGCCACATTATTTGGAATTATAGTACCAAAGTCTACTAGTCAGATTTTGGTTCTGTGATTTTTCCAATGAAAAAATTTCTGTTTGAATTGAAACTCGTTATTCTTTGTAAAATTTCGACGCAGCGTCATATATACTTTGAATAATGAAGTAATTTTTCGAAATGGATTACAGAATTCTCCAAAATAATGATGGATTCGAGTGGAACCCGGAATAGGCGACATCTATATTCAAAGAGTCAAACTCTAGGAAAACATTGATTAATGTCATGAGGATCCGCAATCATAAGCATTCGGATATTCATTTTTACATCTATCTATCCTGATATTCTTTCACAGAAATGTAAAACACAATTCTTAATTAGAACAAGAAATCCAAAATGTTCGGTCCAGTGAACCAGAGTAATTCTGGGTTAGTGCGCTCTA
>WOGM01001130.1:0-10481 GCA_015342125.1 Leptinotarsa haldemani | reverse complement strand
GATGTTTGTATGGCAACACTGAATAACTGTCATCCACAAACATTTGACAGTTCTGTGAAAACGAATGGCGTCGGTAGACGTAGGATCAAAAAGTATGTTGGTTTGCTGTCACTCAATTTATTTTACAAAGAAAAGTGCAGCATGTTTGATAAAATTTATATGTTGTATTGTTATGCATATGTTCGGCATTATATAACGATAATATGAGTGTCATAATGTTAACGCGAAATGACTTAATGACAAAATGTTTTGAAAGAGCCGACTCTTTCATGGTACGAAAACTGACTCTTTCAATACACTACAAATGACCAAATCGCGCAGTTTGTTAGAGATGCCTATTTAGATGCTATTTAGCAGCCTACAAAATGTTACTGTTAATGTTACCTAATCCAGCCTAGAATAGTAGATGTTAAGAAAATGTCAACAAAACAAAATTTAAAAAATTAATTTCCAAGGCATATGATGTGTCTAGTGATTCCAGCGCCAACATATTTTTGCATGATGATTCCTCATTAACAAGCTCAGATGATGAAATTAGTCTATGGGAATCGAAAAACAAAAAGATCACTTCACAGCAAAATAAAAATTATTGTATTGTGTATAATAGAGATCATTCCAAGAGCAAAGTAGAATGTGGCATTGAAGGTGTTACAAATTTCTCTTGCCAAAAATTTTTCTAGTTGATCTTTTCAAAAAGATACTGATTTGAAAAAAAATAAATGTGATTTGAATAGAAATAAGCAATGTTCAACTTTGATTAGGTTTTCATAAGAGATACATAGTTTATTTAGAGATTGTTATTGCTGAAAGACTGTGTTTTGTAAAGAGGAGCCTTGTGCCATTACAAGGTTTTTAGTTCATTAATTATTCCATAATGAGGACTGATATATTGATGAGGATTGTTGGAAGATTGTGATTCAAGACTGATTAATATCTGATTTTCACAGAAATAAGCAATTTTACAGTTTGATAAGATTTATATAACAGATAATCAATTTGATAAGTGATGTTAATTTGCTAAAAGACTGTTTTTTTGTAAAGAGGAACTCGGCTCTTTCATAGCACACATGTTGCTTTGAAATAGTCGATTTTTCTTTTTTTAAAGTTGCCATATTACTAACTTCTGTCATTGTATCTCATTTTATTTTGATTGGCTAACCATGACTATTGAACTAATTATTTACAAAGAGCAATTTTATTCAATAACCATCACCTGACGTTATATTATTTTGATGTTTTCCAAAACTGGCTGTTTCTCCCCTACAACTATAGATCAAACAGGAGTCCTCTAACTGAATACAACAAAGTTTTGGGGACTCATGGAGAAAGCAATACAAGAAGATAAAACAGACTCAAGTATGCGTCGGAATTTCCTAAATCAGCGGTTCCTAACAAGTGGGTCGCGGCCCACTTGTGCGCCGCTTGCAGCTCGTTACTGGGCCGCGGCGAAACTCAAAATTATAATAAAATAGTGCAAAATGAGTACGGTACTAATAAAATAAAAAAACTATTCCGAAATTGGCAAAATTTCACTGAGGCAAGTGATGGGATTTTCAACTACTTATCTTTGTGAAAGAGTCTTTTCTACTTTAGTTTATTTGAAAAATAAGTATAAAAATAAGTTGAATGTGGAGAGTGACTTAAGGCTAAAATTGTCAAGTTTTGATCCCGATATTGAAGCACAAGTAAGGAATATAGGAATATATAGGAATGGTAATGATATTTTTGCGGAAATGAAATAAATCAAAAAATGGGTTAGGCCCTCTAATACAGCCGTAGACACATGTTTCTGTCTCCTTAGACTTCATCAGTCTAAGCTAAGGAGAATAATACCAAAAAAACACTGAATGATGGTAAACAATATAAATCATAAAAACGAAGTCAACACAAGGGCCAACCGCGGGGTGGGCCTCGAAATTAAAAAAAAATATTATTGGGCCTCCAAGCTAAAAAAGTTAGGAACCGCTGCTCTATTGTAATGAAAAGCAAAAAAAGCATTTTTGAAGTCATTTTATCGAAAAATTAGGAATCTCAAATAGTTTATTGTTTTAATACATTCTCAAAATGGTGTCCATTATTCTCGATGCATAGGCGAACTTTTTCTTGAAATGAATGATGAATTTGTTTTATTCATTATACTAAAATTCAACACTTATTCTTTCCCGCCCCGCCATACATTTATTTAATTTCAAATAAAAGATATAGATTTTTGAATAATTTTAAAATTATATAGGTAATTTAGTTTTGAAATCAAACAAAAAATGTTCAATAATTTTTTATTCATTTACAAAAAATTATTTATATTTGAGTATTTCACAGTTGTAAGTATATACAGGGTGGCCCACCACATTCGCCTTGGTATTTCTACGAGAAATGAAGAGAGTTAGGGAAAAACTTTTAGCACATTTATATGTGGGTCCATGAGGAGCATATTCCAAAATTATTTTGAATATTTCCATACTCAAAATTTTGTTTTTTACGTAAAATCAATTTTTGAGAAGCATGTTTTGAATGAATTTTCATCAAAGTCAGTATTTTTTGTACCACAAAAAAACACTTTTTACTCATTTTTGAATTCCCAATTAATATTATTTAGCACGAATTGTCACTAATAAATGATTTTCGACTGTATACGAACATGCGCACATGGATACATTCAACGGTCTGTTAGCATGCAGCTGCTTTGTTGCGTCCTGTTCTATCACACGGACCTCGGATGCTCTACTTTCTCTCTCGCGCCTATCAGATAGCTCCAATTCTAAAACTGTATATCAATTAAAAATAGCTATGTAAACTTTGCGATAGGCAAGTTATCATAGGCATGCTTTTTAATAAATTATATTTGATAAAAAGTTGTCTCATCAAGTTATCTGATGAGCGATAATCGATCTCCCATCGGCTTTTAAACTACTAGGAGTTTTTCCGTAAAAGAAGTTCCATAATGATGACTCCATGTTATCGTAGAACGGAAAAGTGGATTTTTCTTTCAGCTGTTATTTGAATAATGCGTCTTATCATCTCTCTTTGTATATGTTACTAAAGAGAATCCTTTGATTTTTTCTTCTTTTTAAAAAAAACACTTCTATCGCACATTGTGTTCCATCAATCGAGTTCCCCAACTCGAACTCAACTCATTCATATCTAACACGGTGAACCATACGTAAATTGTTTCTTCAATAGCTCAGTTAATTTTGTCAAAATTCATTGTCTATATTTTTTCATATGTATAGTAATTTTTTTGTCAGTTCTCAGCTTCAATTTGACTTCGTAATTGCGGAATAACTTGCAGAATAATATTCAGAATTCACATAACGTATGCTCATAACGCATTTGTGTTATGAGCACATTCCATATGTTATTAATATTAGCATATGTTCAATGCTATGTTCTTTTTTTGTGTTTTGTTTTAACAAATTGTGGGAACCCAAAAATGTTTTGAATAGGGTACTGGTTGGTCGAAACTGTTGGTTTTGGAAAGTCGAAAATCGAGTTATTAAATAAAAAAAAAGACTTTCAAATCGTAATAATTTCTTTTTTCTGTCATCAAATTACACTGACAAAACTTATTATTAGGTGGATTTTTATTCGGAAAAGGCGGCTTATCTTCATTTCCCTCTTCCATAATACGACAAGATCTCAAAAATTTCATAGCATACAGTATCAAATGCAGTATAGTATCTTTGATACAGCGACCATCACAATCTTTAAATGAAAATATATGTTAAAGAATATTGGAAGGAGATAGTAATAAAGTTTGAATTGGTTAAAGAAAATCATTGACGACAGTAGATTCTCGATTTTTAATCATGGGTATATCCAAAAAATTGTGCAGAGCTTGTTGCATATATAGATGTGATTTTCTGTGAAATTGTCAGTTTGCCCCAAAAATTGAACTTGTATAAATTTTCTGTACAAATGAAAAAAGTTATTGTCTGATACGGTCTCAACTCAACTTAGGTGGTTTTGATGTTTCATGTTTCAGTTAAAACTCCCTCCCTCTTTTTACTTTCAAAAATGACTCGATATCAAGTTCATCAAAATGTAAATAAAAAGACTTCAGTACTTTCAGTACCTTTTGATAAAAATGATAGTGTCATTAGTAACAAGATGAGGATATTGAACATATGTCAAGATTAACTGGACTGACTTTAGAACAAAATTTTTATTTTGAGTATAATATTCACCTTTTGTTGTCAGTTGTCACTGTTGATTACTCAGAATCGGCTGGTCCGGTTTCCAAAATCAAACAAATGTGACGTGTAATGCTACTCCACCATTCTTTCAATTGAAGAGTACAAAAAATGAAGCTTTTCACATCGGTACTTGAAAATATATCTGCAGAATTGAATGCCATTCTTTTTCGAACGGAGACTTCTATGAGTCAATTCAAATTTGAGACAATCCATAATTTTCAAAAGATTTCCAAGAAAATGAGTGCATAATAATTCGTTTAGATTTCGTTTTGAACTAGTATACAAGAAGAAGTTTACTCAAAATCAGAATTTTTATTTACACGCATTTTAATAAAGAGAATTATAAACATAATTCAAGGGTTCACATGAAATATTTCAACATTATTAAAATTCGAAAATTATAATTATCTTTCAAAAATATTCATGTAGAGCCTTTGACTTTTTTAAAATTTCCCAAGAAAAAATATTTTTCGGATTCCTCATTTATTTATCGTTTATGAGAAAAAACAATTTTGAACTGTACCTATCTAAATTTTAGGCTAATGATTTCAACAAAAATCAAGGAAATATTGAAGCGGCAATAAAAGTTATTGATTATTCAACAAAAAATATAAAGTACTCTTACATTGTGATGATGTTAAAAATATCTGTTATCATGCAATGAATCTATTTAGGTCATTGATTTCAGGAGGAATTTCGTGTGGAATCTCATGGAGAAAAATGATGTTAACATATATCCAAAACTAATTGATTTCGGAGTTACGAGAAGTAAAAATTCGGTTACTTTTCAGGCGATCCTCATATAAACGATCTCCATTGGTTTTTTGGGATATATTTTTCCAGTATTCATTATTTCTCTCGATCTGGTGGTGTACCAAAGAATGTGGCACATCACAGATTGTGTGATTCATGAGTATTATGGCACCCAGTACAGAGTCAATCTATTTCTCTCCGCCAGTTTTTTTTCAATTCTTTTCTCAAGTCTGTCCGTATAAATAATGATTCGCCTAATTTGTTGAGGTTCCGAATTGCCTGGAAAAGCAAAATATTTCTACTTTGCCGATATATTGAGTACATGTATTTTATATTCATCATGATCCAGAAGATATTAAGATGTAAAAACTAGTTCATTAAAAGGTTACAAAGCAATGAAGATTATCCTTTTACATATCTACCAATCTTCCTTAAAGCGTACAGCCTATCCATCTGAAACTTCTATCGTCAATATCTCTTCTTAATTCCTATATGATTGATTCTGAGCTATACTGCAAATTCAATAAAGAAAATATTCAGGAAATGTGCATCTTCTGTGAATCAATAAATGTATTCAACTCTGCTTCATCTGGCAAATGCAAATGAAATCAAGTTTTCAAATATTGCAATAATGACGTTACTATTTTCCAAAACCAACATAGAGTATGCCAGTAGCCTCACAATCCTATAAAGTTCCGCACGTGCATGTTTTAGGCGTAAATCTAAAGCTTACAAGAGCCTGCCCATCCTTAAAAAGCGCACGAATCCCAGAAATATCGTAGATCACACCCCATTGGATGGCATTACCTTTAATTTCCAAGAACAGCTCGATCTTCGGAAAACCAGCCTGGCTTCAACGAATTCGTTCCACTCTGCCGTAGATTGCGGCTTCCACAGTAACTCTGATTCTTCCAGGGAGTCCGACAATAGTCTGTACCACATACCCTGCGTCCCCAAACAATTCATGGATACCAGCAACCATTCGGAAGACTTGAATTACTTGAGCGCTGGTAGAGAATCGGACCAGATCAGTATTGCTTCCACTGCGTCTAGTTGTGGATACTATCCCAGGAGGCCAGATAGTGGGGGAGTCCCCCTTTACATACCGATGAACAGTTCTAGAGGAGGACACAGTCCTGGATCGAATAGTAAAGTTTCGGTGAGTAGTAGTTGAAATTAGTTCAGAAGTTACTAGAATCTCGCCCAGCGTACACATCAAATAATTGATTTATACGACAAATTTTTAACACCTGGGGTTATATTGCAATTTTGGAATGAAACACAGTCCATGTTATTCGATGATAATGACGTTTCTCAGTATTATAGCTTGCACAAGTTACGACTTCTGAGAGTTGTCATTCATAGGGTGCAGCGGCATTGATGTCAGAATTTGTGAAATCAATTAGGTAATTTTGTGTTCATCCAATACATACAATCAAACCTCTGCTTTTATTAGTATTAGAATTATGAGTAGTCCTCAATATTTTCTTCGACTTCAGTTATTTCTATAAGTAATAATTACAAAGTAGAAAAAATATGTAAAGAAGATGTCGTTTATACATGAGTTTTCGAATTTTCTTGTAATGCAATGTCATTCAATTTTTCATTTTTTCACGAATGAACGAAATGATGAAGAAAATTAGGTTTCTACAGTTTTATATATTATATACAGGATGTCCAATCATTGATGGATAACTCGTTAATATTGGTAGTTACATCTAGCGTGAAAATATTTTACGTCGAAGTTCAATAGTTTTTTAAACTATCGTCAAAATGTTGAGTATTCGGTATATATCAACCACCTGACCTCGAAATTTAAATAGATAACAAATGTTTGGTTACGAAATTCCGTCGACATTCATTCTGTAAGAGGAATAAAGTGTTGTTATGCCTTCACGCTATTGGAACATTAATCAAGTCAATAACGTCAGTGAATCATTTAAAAATATTACACAAAACACTTTGACCTAAACGTCATTGAATAATATTCTTCTAATTGATTCGGCCGTTACTTGATGAAAATCCGTAATTATTTCATAAATCACATCTTACAATTTGATCTTCACGAACTTCATTTTTAAAACTATAAGTAATTTATTTTCAAAAATAAAGTTTGTAAAGATCAAGTCGTAAGGTGTACTTTAAGAAAAATACTTTCACTCGTTTTTTATCGTTGTCGTGACTTCTGTCGTCTCAATAGAATCACAAAACCATACAACGGACAAATTCTGCGAATTTTCTTTTAGAACTGATCTTTCTCACCAGGATGACTAATCGTGGACTACTGAAGGAAATCGCTAAATCCGATTTTCACGGTCCTGAGTACTGTGTATCCTTCAATAAATCCAAATCACAGTCTTTGTTTATCAACTGTACTATAATCTATGTAACTTTTTTAAATAATATACAGGGTGGGGCACCGAAAACAAAACAGATCGAATATCTTCAAAACATGTGTTCTGTCATACCTCTTCCCCCACCCCTCGGTGATAATCGCCCAAACAATTTGAATAGGGAATTTAGTAAGTGTGAGACACCGTTAAAAATGTAATTTCATAAGGAATTCAGCCATGTCAATTTTAGTTACCTAACTGTCGATTTTGGCGCCTTCTTGCGTGAAAAAACTGTTCTGTTTTCCAAATTATGATACTTCATTCGCAAACTAATTTCACATTAATTCGGTGACAATGCATTATGGGGTTTTTCTAGGGGAAAAAACAAGACGGCGCCTTCACAATAGCGGAGAAGATTTGCAATTATGGTTCGATTTGATTCAACATTGATTGTGTGTGTGGTTTTCAGGGTCGGAAATTATGAATTGTTTTTCAATGCAAAAAATCAAGATGGTGGCTTCAAAATGGCGGACGAAATTTTAATTTTGGTTCGATTTAACCCGACACCGAAAACGAATTCCTCAAAAGACATGTGTTCTGAACATAATGCAAAACACGTCAATTTTAAATCCAAGGGGGATAACCCCTATCGTTACCTCATCTGTCATACTCTCCCCACCCCTTAGTCACTCATGCAGTTTGATAAGGGAAAGTACTTAGTGTGACAGAGCACTGAAAAGGTAATTCCATATTGCAGGAAAAAACAACTGTTTCGTTTTTCAATTCACATTTTATCCGAAAGGTAATGTGAACAATTCACGAAAAAAAAACAACAATTGAAAAAATTACATAATCCAATCATCGAAAACTACTTCAATTCACAGTAGAAGCTCAAAGTGTTCGCCATGAACTGCCATAAATAAGTATGAGTTATTTTCGAAACGCCATTTGACGTTTTTGAGCATTTGTGAAGTTATTTGATGTCATTTGTACCTTTGGAATAACAATTGACTTACTACGTTGTATTGGTATAATAAAAAACCTTTTGTTTTCAGTTTCTTGACAGTAGTACGTCAGGTACATTAACAAGTGAATTGAAAAATGGTTTATTCTATTCAGGATAGGGTAGAAATAATTGAATAGTATTTCAAAAATAATGACTGACAAAGTCAGTAGAATTTTCAATGAGCACACCCAAACAAAAACGTATATCGTAAATACGTTTTGGAACTAATTTCAAAATTTCGACAAACGGGATCTGTGGCAAATAAAACACGTCAAATTGAAAACGCAGTTAGAAACGAAGCAGTGGAGGTAGTAGTTTTCGGACAGGTTGCTGCGGATCAAACTCTTGATACACGAAAGCTTGCCGAATAATCTGGAGTAAGTTGACGTACCGTCGGGCGAATTTTGAAAGCTCACAAATTCCATCCATACAAAATTAAGCTGGTTCAGGAACTTAACGAATACGACTTTTATCGTCGAATACAATTTTGTGAAATCATGAGTGAACGTGCTATACAAGATCCAAATTTCGTTTTCAATATTTGTTTTTCGGATGAATGCAGTTTTCATCTCAACGGGATTGTCAATCGACATAACTGTCGGTACTGGTCAGATTGCAATCCAAGAGGGTTTCACCAAATACATACGCAATCCACACAAAAATTGAATGTTTGGGCTGGAATATTTGGCTATCATTTTATTGGTCCAATTTATCTACCAATAATTTGACTGGGGATATGTATTTGGAATTACTCGAAGATACCGTTGATCCAACGTTAACGGACATAATAGAAAACGATAACCGATACCTTGAGGATCACCTAATATTCTAACAGGACGGATCTCCTCTACATTTTGCTGTAGAGGTTCGTCAGTACCTGTATCAAAGATTTCACAAACACTAGATTGAAAGAAGAGGATGCATTGACTTGCCCCCCCGATCTCCAGATTTATTCCCCTTACATTACTTTTAAGAAGTAAAATATACGCCACTCAACCGAGTTCGTTAGCAGAGTTAGTCAACGTATTATTACCGAATGTCGTCAAATAACCCCAGACATGCTTCAAAACGTCAGACAACATTTTGAGACATACTCATGTATGGCACTGAATGGAGAACACTTTGAGCATCTACTATGAATTAATGTAGTTTGGAATGCTCTTAGTTGAGTTTATGCACAATTTTCCAATTTTCAAGTTATGTAATTTTTTCAATTTTTATTCTTTTTTCGTGAATTGTTCACATTACCTTTCAAATGAAATGTGAATTGAAAAACGAAACAGTTGTTTTTCCTGCAATAGAGCGCCAAAATGAAAAGCGAACACCTACATGGCTGAATTCCTTATGGAATTACGTTTCCAATGCTGTGGCACACTTAGGACTTTGCCTAATCAAACTGTATGAGTGACCAAGGGGTGGGGAGAGAAGTATGACAGTTGAAGTAACGATAGCATTCGTCCCCCTTGGATTTAAAATTGACGTGTTTTTGCATTATGTTCACAACACATGTGTTTTCGTTTTCGGTGTCGGGTTAAATCGAACCATAATTAGAAATTTCGTTCGCCATTTTGGAGCCACCATCTTGATTTTTTGCATTGAAAAACAATTCATAATTTCCGACCCTGAAAATCACCACTTAGGTATCAATTTTGAATCAATTCGGACCATACTTGCAAATCTTGTCCATCCTTGTGAAGCCGCAATCTTGTTTTTCCCCTAGAAAAACTAATGCATTGTCACCGAATTTATGTCGAATTAGCTTGCGAAAGAAGTATCATAATTTGGAATACGAAACCGTTTTTTTCCGCAAGAGGGCACCAAAATCGAAAGTTAGGTAGCTAAAATTGACATGGCTGAATTCCTTATTAAATTACATTTTCACACTTACTACTTTTCATTCATATTGTTTGGGTGATAGTCACCGAGAGGTGGGGGAAGCGATTTGACAGGTGAGGTAATGATAGGAAGATGTCCCCCTTGGATTAAAAATCGACGTGTTTTTTTCATTTTTTTTCAGAGCACATGTGTTTTGAAGATATTCAAGCTGTTTCGTTTTTGGTACCCCACCCTGTATAACGGGTGACGATGAGACTTTGTCGAAACGTTGCGAAATTCATTCCCATCGGGGATGACAATACATCACACGGAAAACACCCGAAGAATATTTTCAACATATTCCTGTCCGTGAAAACCTTC